>JABUQX010040133.1:0-20000 GCA_015478945.1 Trachelipus rathkii | reverse complement strand
GTAACAAAAATAAGTTCTGGTACTAAAATATCCTTATCAAAGCTCAAATGGAAATGTTTACAAATGTCCTTGCGATCTCATATATTCGCCAATACAGCACCACCAAAAACTGACACTATAATATCGTCTGATATTTCATCCACCCAATCTATCCCTGATAATTTTATTAAATCAATTGATTTGTCATATATGCACCATTAATCCGTATTGCAATCTCATGTGTTCTATAAACATGACATAAAAATAAGTTCTTTATAGAAACCATCATAGCAGGAAAGGTTTGACAATCATTTTTTAAAATAAAAAACAAGCATTAAGATTGTCTTCACCTAAGCTTCCCCTGTAACATAACAAAAACAATTATAAAAAATACCTTAACATGTGTATCTAGCTAGGAACCATTGTATCATATATGCATCGTCATTTTGCATTACAATCTCCCATGTTATGTAAAATATTATATATAAAATATCGTAGTAAAATAAAAAAAAAGTTCATTAAAAATTTATGTTTCAGTATTTAATCTTTATTAAAATTTATCCTAACAAAAATACCTAACCTAAAACTACTTTTTCTATCACATCATAAACAGCAAAATAGTAATATTCAACAAAATATTTCCGAACAAAACTAGTATAACCTAACCGATCTATCCTACAGATATACGAAGAAATGTTAACAAGAAAAAGTTTCTACCTATTATGGAACTTTAATAAAATTGTATGACTATTTTCTAAACCTGCAAGATTTACCTAAGATATCCAGTACATATATCCCCGTGAAAAACACAAAAAACAAACACATGTACGCATTACCAAATCCTAGTGTATCACTGGCATGACGTCATTTCTATAACTTAGTACAATGTATTTCTATGACGTCAATCATTGTCGCTTTCGTTCAAACATTAACTTTTTTTAGTTTTCTTTTAAGTTGAACCATCTATATTAGTTAAATATATTTTTGTAACTAAAAAAAAAAAATTTCAAAAGTTTAATTTTCAGTAAAAAAGTGCATTTCAATATTAAATTATTAAAAAGTTTTTTTTTTTAAAAAAAATTTTGTGGTAAAATTTTAAAATTTATATTAATATTTGTTTTATTGACTCGAAAGCAGAAAATCAATAAATCACAACCGCAAACTACCCATCTCACACCTCCCACCTTCCCGTGATCAGTTGACATAAAACAGAAACATAACATAAAAATATGTTCTTTGTAGTCAAATTTTATAATAAAGTTGAAAATATTTATTCAAAATTTGTTTTATTAAAATTATTATATATATATAATATATGATATATATATATATATATACATATATACATATATATTAGTATATATAGTATATATATATATAATATATATATAATATATTATATATCATATATATATATTATTATATTAGCGATGGACAATTCATCGTCATCAACAAAACCATCATATTTTTGTCAGTCGTCATCGTCAGTTTTCTGCCGATTATTTTTTCTATTAAGTGAGGAAATTTTAAGAATTTTGAAAAATATTAAGGGGAGACAGTTTCCTTAGTATCAGATATAAATATCAGTTTTTAAAAAAAAACGTTTCTTTTTATAAATGATATTGATATATTTTAGAATCTTGAAATTTAAAAGAAAAAACGTTTTTTTGGGAGAGGGGATTTAAAAAAACACAACAGATATTCTCATAAAATCAACATCATATTAGTTCAAAGATGTCTTGCATACAAGCCCTAACAAACTATCCTATACATGGACCTTATTTTTGTTATGTTTATGCATAAAACATGGCAAAATATGACAATCCAATTGCAGTAAATCAAATAGAACATTGCGGCATTATGGATCCATGCGCCGCGAGATCCTGGAATGGGTATGATATAAAATGTTTGCGCTTCTGCTTTACTGCTATAGGGTCAATAAAGTACATATTTTAACAAAATAAATAAAAATTTAGTCAAAACATGTTTTAAAAGCTTTTTTAATGAAATAAATAAAATTTTATAAGCAAAAAGTTTTAAAATAATTTTTTTAAAATATAAAATAATTTTAAATTAAAAAGTTTTAAAATAAATTTTTAAAAAATTATAAAAAAAAATTAAAGAAGAATCTAAATGAAAGAATAATAAAAACTTAAAGGAAAAATATAAAGGAAAGCGCAAATGATATTAAATAATGTGAAAAAAAATACAAATGTCTTAGCCATAAAAATGAAAGTATTTTAAAATATATATGTGTTCCCAACTACGTTTGGAAAATGGAACACAGCTCCATGACGTTATAGAAATAACAGTCATATAAATTGAAAGAATGTGTGTAACAGTTAATGAGCAGCATATAAACGAACACGAGTTACTTATGCAAGTGAAAAACAGTACAAGTTAGGGTCGAAACATTCCTTTAAGCAGCTTCAGGTGATGTTAGTTTGGATGTGCATAGAGAAAGTAAGAAATCTAGCCTGCAACAAAGGATAAGTATGCATCATGGTATGTAGAGAGAGAGCATGAAAGGGAGAGAGAGAAGAGAGAGAGAGAGAGAGGAGAGAGAGAGAGAGAGAGAGAGAGAGAGAGAGAGAGAGAGAGATCCGTAAATAATACGTTATATGGGCCAAGATAGTATGTCGAGCCAGGATACGTTAGACAATGTTAGGTTGGCATGTTTAGTCCGGCTAGGTAATGATAAACTAAGTTAGCCAATGTATTAAGAAAGATTGGAAGAACAGATATTGTTTGAGAGAAACCGTATAATTGTGCTACGTTTCATATTTTGTTGAACATTAGGTTGTTGCCATAGTAATCGTCTACGAAAGTATCAAATAGTAAGCCAATTGCGGCAAGTTTCATATTTGGTACAACATTTGGTGATATCTATAGTAGTCAGCCATGTAATTAATTGAAAATATTTTTATGGGTGAAACCCTGTTTTGGTGTTCGGACCCCATCTCATATTGGAACCTTACGTTATTTGATTCCCCTGGAATCATCATCGTCCTTCATCATTCCTCCCACGTTTTCTCTTATGCACTCTGTGTATTTCTCCTGAACCACTCACTCTGGGATTTTCGTCTGGCAACCAACCTCCAGGGGCTCTCAGACACCCATTGGGAACTTGAACCCCTCAAAATCAAGTTCTATGTCAATGTAAACAATTCATAGATACCAATATCGCATTGCCAAGCGTATATTTGTGAATCTCGAAAGGAACAACACATAGCACATCGAAACCGCCAGGTTCCCAGCATCGAAAACTCCCTAAAAATGACGCACCCCATAAAATCAAAACCTGGAAAGTGCGGTCCGCAAGTTCCTAAATGAGAAAAAGCTCCATAATTCATTCCTGTCGCAATATAAAGCTAGCCTTCATTCGTATAATCTACTTCCTGCGGCTACGTGCAAATCTAGTGGTATAACGTTAAGAACCTCTTCTTTGGCTTTTCCAGTCTATTTCAACTAAGGTCTCGAACAAGGGTAGCTCCCCCAGTAAAAAATGATATATGTCATCTAGGTTCGGCCTTTTCTTCATTTGCTCCCGATACATGTTAGGAATTCTATATTATTCCTTCTTTTATCATTGCATCAATTCATCAGCTTTTGCATTATCTTATTGCATTTCTTCTTCGTATTTTTTTTTAGGTTTGGAAGGAAAAGCCAAATGCCGAAAGACATTGAAGACCCATCTGAATTACCACAAAGCCCATGCAGGGGGTTCCGTCAAACACCCCTTTGAATTTTCTTCAAAAAACATAACAGCCCCGCGCAATACATCAGGAGGTACACTAACGGCCTTGTAGAACAATAGACAAGTATGATTAAGCGACACGCAAAACATTTGGTACTCATTATGAGATTGTGTTTTGGAATGTTAGGCATTGTAGATTTCAGTTCTGGCTCCCCGGACTGTGCGGGTTATTTACTCCGCCACACATGATTCTTCTTATATCCTCCTTTACCCTTTCTCGAGCTACGCCCACTCTGGGTAGCATGATGTCTTTTTTTGTTACAATTGAGGTTACCCCACTCCTGGGGAGAGCGTCCTCAAGACACCTTTCAAAAGTTTTTGATGATGGAGAAAAACCCATTCAGAAATTGGCGGGTTCCGAGCGCCTTTCGAGACAACATGTATTAAAAAATACCACATTTAGCCCGCGAAAATAAGCGAGAGAGATGGTTTGCAATCAGATTTCCACTCCGACTCCGGATCCGATTCCGAATCATTTGCTCATATACTTAACTCAGGCTCCGCGCCACCGTACTCTAATTCACCACTGATTTACCTTCTTAACACATCCTACGTACCTCCTTAACAATTCACCTCTGATAATCACTGCCCACTACCTCTTCTCCACGGTTACTTCTCCGCGCATTCCTCTCTCTCCCCGGGTCAATTACAAACCACTTTCCAAATTTTAGGTGTGTATGGCATCAGCAGTTACAAATATCCTTACTTACATGTGAGGGTAGCGGTGTTGAAACCTTCGGCTCTGCCAGGTGCCACCATTCTTGGCCTAAAAGGGATCTGTCAGAAAAATCATTTAAGCAAAAAGTAATTGAAAAGGTATACACAATAAACGCGTAACGTCAAACTACGCACATCGCCCCATAAAACCCAATGGAGGCGGTAGGAGAGGGGGAAAGAGTGTAGCGTTATCTAAAAATCTTTTAATTGATAACCCTTCTAAAAACTGAGAATTTGGTCATCCTGATCTCAACATCTGTTTCACCGACCTTAGAAACTTGTACATTTTTTTTTTTTTTTAATAGTTGTTTCACCACCACTCACGTGGCAGTAGTACCACATTCAGGAGGGTTTGTTTACCACGCTCCCTTTTCAGATAAGTCAACAACACTAAAAGTCTTAAAACTTAGGAAGATGAGCACAGACACAGCCTTTAAAGTGGGGGAGATTTAAATCCAGCAGGAAACACAGAGATGGAAAAGAATTCCACAGAACAGATGTGCTTGGAAAAAAGGAGCACCCGCACCTACATCAAACACAAAAACCCATTGTGCAGCACACAGCACCCCTATGTATTAAATCTAGTGAGGGCGAACGTCAAAGGTGGAGGTACGCTGAAGTTGAATAAGCTTCTCTCGAAGCACCTTGCCGTCTTGCAAAAAAGTACCTATAGAAAAAGGATAAAGCACCCAACATCATCGCCTCCAAGATACCCAGAGAGAGATCAGAGACGAAGGTCAAGTGGAACGGTAGGAAGATAGTACAGAACAGGTTTATGAATTAAGCCTTTTGCCTTTGACTCGACCCTATCCAAAAGCCGGCTGCCTTGAGAAACCAGAGCCCCCCCCCAGATATGAGAGCAGTACTCCATTACAAGGGCGGACGAGGACCTACTGTGTATAGACTGGTAAAGGCAAACTGGTTTAAAAGAGGAAAAGAAGTCTCGCAATCTAAACAGACAGAACTCCCAATTTTCTTGAGGCCGGCACAGATAATACCTAAGCAAACCGTTTGTGATGTGGAGGATTTCCAAGAATATTTTATTATGTTTTACTCGTTACAGCCAACGGAATGTTTATTATGTCAAACAGGGGAGTGAAGACGAAGAACCGTTCGGAAAAGAGATAGCGGAAAGTCTGGAACGGTTATGTATTAGAGCTAGATTAGTTAGAGAAGGGGAGATTTGTAGAATTTAGGAAAAAGTTATTATAGATATTTAAGAGAAGAACTTATGTTGGAACTGAGATTTTATAATTCTAAGGAACAATAGAGTAGAGTTTTACGATAAGATAAAACGATACGACTAGATAGCATACGATAGACCCTTAGATAAAAGTAACCTAGGAATTCAGCACGGTAAAGATAGATATATAGAATTCTATCCAGTGAGTCTGAAGATAGAATAGAAGATAGATAATAGATGAAGAAGACTAGAAGATAGATAGATAATAGAATAGAATAGATAATACCAGCAATACTAGGAATAGGAATAGGAGTAGGAATAATAATAGATAGATACCCAACTCGAAGAATAATAGCACTAAATGATTATCTCTACAATAGTTTTGACGACAAGTACGGATCATTTTTCAACATTCATAGAAGGTTAAATGAAAAGTATACCAAAGGATAGAATCAAAAGCCAGAATTGAATTATGCGCACACCCGAGAAAAAAACGATTATATGATTGACCCAAAAAAAAGAATATATAAGAAAAAATGTCAAGAAAAAAAAGAGTTGTCTATCGGGAATCAGGTAAGACAAGAAAAAAACTTATCCTTTGAATCTCCCAAACATCCAATGAAATGAGTTAGACATGACCCAATATGCACAAAAGCTTTTACTTTGAAGCAGCTCAGTTCAAAATTACAAGAAAGAGCAAGAGACCCCGAAAATTCAATTGTTCTTATCTGTAACATATACATTAAATTAGAAACAACTCTCTTGATTCATATCAGTTTGGAAAATGAAATACTCTTAATATATGTCGGGAAAAAAAAAAAGTACGTACAGTATGTAAAATACTCAGTCTGCCAAATATAACAGGTTCTAACACCCTGCCTGTTGCCAGTTCTGTGCCTGATTCTTTCCTTTGAAGCGAGACAAGAACAGCATCACACACACACACACACACACACACACACACCAAACTACTACACACACACACACAACATGAACAAGATCAGTCGATGAAGTTATAACAACACCATACCCGTGATAATGTTTTTAAAAATCAGGTTTTATTCCCACAATTTGTTGAGTATATCTTTACTCTCTCTTATCTTATCAAACATTTTGATGCAGGAAAGAGTTCGTAGGCTAAAGGGAAAATAGAATGAGCTCGTTATATCTCACACAAACTATCATCACAGTAGTTAAACAGCTACAATGGACCCAAACACAAACACCGCACCGTAGTTTTTCCGACCCGTAATTGGGGAAAAAATTTAATACATACTTGACCGGCGTGCGATGTGTGCAAAGCAAAAAGCAATGCAGTATTAGGCTAAGTTTTAAACAACCTTTTTACAGAGCAGATAAGTAAGGAGGCAATTAAATTTATTATATTGACCAATGATGCGGAGTACAACGATCGCGAGAATCCCCTATAAGTTGAAGGGTGAAAGCTGGAACAGGCATTTAAGTATAAGTGACGTCGTTGCCTATACTATTCCTCCGGAGATCCACATTGCTTAGTTGGGACAGCAGAATATAGGTTCAAGAAACGCCGACCACCGCAAATACGTGAACAATCTAATAACCGAGATAAGAACGGCCACTTCCTTCCAGAGAAAGACCCATCCACCGAGCAATGCCGTCATTGTTTCTAAATGAAGGTTCGAAAAACCATAAATCAAGTACGATAGGGGAATATTTAGTCCAAATCTTGCTCAAAAAATAACGCACCGGAATTTTATAGATCTCAAACGCGAAGCCGGCCGAATAAGCGTTAACCCAAGCAAACTAATGAACGTTACTGGCGAATTGCCTCGGAAAGAAGTTGAATGACGATTCCAGATCTTTAATGAATACTAAGAATATAATTTGAGAGGTGTGAGAAAAGAGTGTTTATCAAGACGTAATGCTCTCAAGACACAATGTATCTATATGATATTTGAGCCATCTCAAGTCTACATAGATTCTTTATTTTAAAATAACGGGAAGGTGTCACAAAAAAGAAAATGGATTAGAAAATTATGGATCTGACAAGGCCAACGCCATCCGGGTTACTAATCAGTGCTGTCTTTTGCCCACGTGGTGTTTTTGTCCGTATGAAAAATAGGGCGGCGCTTTCCAGCTTCTGAGTGCGAGTAATGTTTTTTTTTTTTGGTGCACGCAAGCCAACATGCCATCCCTCGAGATATATGCCATATCTTTACAGTGCAACTCTAGACATGGTTCACCGTCAGAGAGGATTCTCGTGGTTTCAGCTAGCGTTAGAGGAGATTCCTTGATATAGAACACTATTTATGTATCAAAACTTTAGATTATTTTGGAATCTAAAAAGGTCGTTTTTCTACATAATGTTCTTTCCCCAGAAAGAAGGAATTGAGACAGGTATGCGGGCAAAAGTACTATGGACGTTATTAACGAGAATCCGATACCAATACCCAAAAAATTATGGCCTGATTATGCCCTTCCTGAATACCCTATACTTATGCAACCGAGGGGCGTACGCGACGACCTAATATAATTAGGGTAGAGATATTATATATTATATATATAATATAGATATAATATAGAATATTATATAAATGATTATTTATATATATATATAGCTATACTATATTTATAATATATATTGTAGTAGTATATAAAATATAATATACAATAGCCCTTAATACAATATAATATCTTGATATAGAGAGTAGTATATATATAATATAGAATTTATGTCACCATTACGGTAGCCACTACTTCATGCCTTATCATACATATAACGTTCGTATATTTAAAATTATCAGTGAGTTAACCCAATATTGACTACTACACCCAGAATATTATCAGACTATAAATATATTAGTATATTTACATAGTATAAGGCAAAAATATATATATATGCAATATATATAAATTATGTTAACACCTGATAGTATAGTAATATATAATAGTATATATATAGATGATAAATATAGATATATATAATAATAAAGGTATAATATATATATATATATTATATATATATAATATATATATTAGATATAATATATATAAGGTATAATATATATATATATATATATATAATTAGAGTAGTATATATATAAAAATATTATATGTAGCTACATGATTAAATCGATTTCCTATATAAAGAGCGTAATTTATATAGTTAATATAATATAAAATAATATATATATATATAATATAATTAATAGTTTAATATAAGTATATATATATAGTAAGGTAAATATATATATACATCTGATTCGGTACTCCTGGTTAGTAGATATTTTTAATTACTCAAAGATATTTTGTTTTCTTTTCAAAAATGAGAAAACACAAAAATTTGCACAAAAGTCAGTTGCACGAGGTCTCCTAAAAAGAAAATATGGTTAGATAAAAGGAGAACGATTAGTGGCTCTTATGTCAGAATGTTTAGTAGGAGTATAGTTAGCCAATGACCATTCAAACTTGATCCAAAATGTTCACCATCAGAACTAATAATAAACCATTCAATGAGCGAGTTATATTAAGAGGGCAGAATTAAGGAGATTAAATACGTAACTAAATACAAATTTATCTAAGATCTAAGTTGTCACTTCTTATCTAATCGAATCAGATTGCTTATCTTATCTATTTTCTCATCCTAATCTAATCAATACTATCTAGAGTCCCTATCCATACCAATTTGAAAAATAAGATGTTTATTTCAGTCTCCGGGAGTAGTGATATATATATTGAAGAAATGATTTTTGAATCATGTCTCTTATTGGAAAAAAACAGGAAAGAGGTGCGAACAAGCATGTCAGGTAATGTTTGTATTAGATTTGATTAAATGTAAAATCATTACCTGCGAGAACATTCTCTTCCTGCATTCTCTC
Organism: Trachelipus rathkii; assembly: GCA_015478945.1. Lineage (NCBI taxonomy): Eukaryota > Metazoa > Arthropoda > Malacostraca > Isopoda > Trachelipodidae > Trachelipus > Trachelipus rathkii. Next base: position 10,507 of record JABUQX010040133.1, on the reverse strand, counting down.
TCCTTTCTCTCTCTCTCTCTCTCTCTCTCTCTCTCTGCCTCTACTCTATCTCTCTCTTCTCTCTACATTTATCTTAAAAGTAGATTCAATATCTTTTAGTACAGATATTTTTTAATTGTTAAATAATTATTGTTTGAACAAACAACTATATTTCTTTAAATTACAAGAATTACTCCCTCCATTGTATCCTTTGAAAGGACCAATCGCAACATTTTTTGCACGCCATTGACTTTCATTCATGCTTAAAGGAAATAACAATATTAGCACAATATGTTAATTTAATTATCCTTTTTCTTTTCTTTTCAGTTTATAAATTAAACATAATATATAAAAAGTGAATTCTTCAACCATATTCATTGTCTATAAGATATTGAAGAAGAGAGTTGCCAACACATTAAAAAACTCACAAGATTATACAAACTACGATCACACACTATGTTGTTAAACGAATTTTTCATCCCAAATAGGACAAAATAGAATACTTATAAATTCTTTATAATTTTTTGCTTATATTAAAAATTATATTAATTAAAAACTGCAATTTTAAAAGAGGCGAATCATTAATTGTTCGTGTACCATTTAAACTACAATATTATGATATTTTACAATTGTGATTGCAAATAGTTTAAAATAAACTTATTTGTACTTGGTCCTTTAATGCACTTTCGATAGATAGATAGATAAAAGTAGATGAAAACTCAAGACCAATCATATATCTGAGGAAATTATAACTTTTCTGATAGATTCTGATAGTATAGATAGATAGATAGATTCGATGTAGATAGATAGATATTTGCTCTAATTCATTTCATTCGGTAAACACTCGTTAGTAACATTCTAGAGTAAATATCGAAAAGAGAAAGATTATGATGATAGTAGATAGGATAGATAGAATAGATATATAGATTAAGATTAGGATATATAGTATAGAATAGATAGATAGATTAGAACCCTAGATGCCAATAGCATAAGCCTAGAGATATATAGATAGATAGATAAGCACATGCGTACATACATGCTTGAATAGATATATCCATACTTGCATACATATTCAGATAAAAACATAGATCAATGTACGCACAAAAAAAAAAAGTGATAAATTGACCAAAGGAAGAAGAAGAAAAGATTGTAATGGAAGGTCAGAAGAACTTTGACCATTTTGACGTGCCAAAACAGCCAATGAAAGAGTTAGACCCAATCACAACTTTCATCATTGAGGGTAGCATTCCAAATAAAATAAGGAAAAGAAGAGACAAGTTTTACTGCTCACATAAACTCTTTCCGAGTTTCATCAGTAGGAAAGAAACTCTTAAATTGGGAAAAAGACCGATGAGAATACTCGACCTTCAAATTGGTTTGATTCTATGTTTATGTATAATTCTCTTTTACACAAAAACATGTTCATTCGTCTACGAGGGACTCCGCCACTCGTCTCTCGCGACCCTTGAGTGATGGATAAATAATGAAACATTGCTTCACCACAATAAGAATATATAAGCCTATAAAAAATTTAATAAAAAGCTTCTGGTAGTAAAGATGTTATAAATATGAAATTTTTTAGACATCATTTCAGAGGCTCATTTTTTGAAATTTTTTTAATCTTTTCTTTCTTTACAGGTCTTTTTAAAGATTTCATATAAGATTCATGAAAATCTGCTGATGTCGCTATTATTGATAATTAATTACGTCCATAGGCAAATATTAGAAATTCGAATATTTTGGACTTCATTACTTTGTATTCCTTTGGTTTCATATTTGGGAATTTTAAAAGCAATATTTTATAACACTTGGAAATAATAAATATTTTATTTCTTAACAATTTAATAAAAATAAAATTAAAGCGAGATAAATATTACCGATTATTGTAGTATCACAGGGTCCATGATTATATATATATATAATATATATATATAATATATACTATATATCAGTGGCGGATATATATATATATATATATATATATATATTCATATATATTAGTATAAATATATATATAATGATGTATAATATTATATTATATAGTATATATAATATATAAATATATATATATATTAATATTATATATATATATATATTATATATATATATATATTATATTCAAGTGGCGGCTCTGCCTTCGTTGCATGGTTTGTGCAACGACCACTTTTTTTTTTTCCTCCATCTTTCTGATAGTGCGTTTTTCTCTTATTATAATTATTGTCCAGAAAAATTTTCACACATTACCTCACTATATCCTACTACTCAGCTATACTCATATGAGATATTTATTAATAATACTGACACTTAGTCTCTTAGTTCATCCTGATATAAAGTATTGCCAATATAATAAGAATATATAGTAGTTACATATATAAGAGAGAACTTATAGTAAGTATATAATAATAATATACTAACTAATATAAAGTATAAAATATATATATATATAATATATATATATAATATAGTAAATATTAACGCGCTATAACCAGAAGTATTACTGAATACTCAAGGAACTTCGATTTTCTCCGTGCGTTCTGCAATGCTATAAATGTAACGTTCCTTAATCTGAAAATATTGTGTAATAAGGACCAAACGAAAATATTTGAAAATTGTTTTTTAATATGTTTAACACTTGATCCTAAATAGGGTGGCGAAAACCACAATAATACTTCGTTGCTCAGGGACCTGTCTCAACTCGTTTTGGAAAAATAAACCGGATACAGTAAAAAAACATCAGAAAAAATTCTATTTTTACTTCTAAATTTCTTCATTTAATTTACTTTGGGAAGCGCAATTTGGAATTGTAAAACAAGTTAATATATTATTATTATATATAAGGTCTGAAAAAATAAATATAATGGAGTGATTAATATACTTTAGATACTATAAATATAAATATATAATATACTATTAAAATATATACTTTATGATATATATAAGCTTTACATATCATAGTTAATATATAATATTATATATATAACCGCTATATACTAAGCCTGATACTATGACTCTCTTTATGATTAAACGGAGTGATAAGTGGTGTAGTATCTAATCCTATCCTAATATCTCTATTGGTGTGTTGGTTAATATATTTAGGTTTCATTAGAAGGGCACTTAAGTAGTTGAATGCAACCAGGAATACAGTATTATCGATGTACATTCTCCCTTATTTTCACCTCCGTTCCTGTTCTTTCACTCTAGACCTTCTAGAAACTTAATTTAACACATCAAAAATTATAAAATAGTCACCCCTCCCCCTAATACTATAAAAAAACTTGGCTCATTCAACGAGATGGATCTATACTTCTACGAGAATCCACAGATATTTCTTCTTAACCCTTCAATGATCATACTCTCTTACCAAAACGGAGAACCTCATGGACTAAATCGAGCGGGCTCTCCTCTTCCCCACACAAAGCTAAATTATTCGTGTATAAACTGAAGACTCGAATGAGCAAAACCATGAACACATCACTATTATTACACACTATCCACATTTGTACAAATCACCTCTCACAATCGAGAAAAAACTTGAGCGTGTACGCTACGAGTCTCATGGAGCGATCATTCATAGCCATTTCCAAAACAACAAATATATATTTAATTGACATTACCTTAAACTTCATTGTAACACCAACAATACACTCATTACTCTACTATTGATCTTTTACTACGACTATACGCTTATCACACTCTCTAAATATATATGAAATCACGGTTTCTCAGTTATCTTGATAACCACCCTCTACACTATCAATCAGTGAGAGCGTAAATTACTACTTATCCATACACCTATAATAATAACACTATTACTCCCGTTCCTTACTCACATAGAAAAGGGCTCTTCTTTCCCACTCATCCATATCCCTCTCACTCGGGAATCATTCATATAATATACATACTTATAGACTCACTCGGTGAGCTTCCAATCTGCTCTGAGCTCTCCCTTCAGCTATCAGTAAACAATACAGTATGAGCCGTAAATAGACATCATCCGAGCGCTCGATTACGGCACTAGTGACGAGAGAAGCCTAATTCACTATATTCTTATTAATAATACACATAATCCTACCCATACAACCACTCGGTCACATTGAATATTATATAATGTGACCGAACCACAATATCCTCTAATATATCTTAAAAACTCTCCGAAACTTTAAAATTTTCAGCGAACCCGCAACAAATCTTCAATATTTTATATTTATACACCGTGAAAAACCAATTGACGAAGACAAGTGTAACCGGCACTACTGAAGGTAAGCTACACAAACGTCCATCTCCCCAACCTAAATAAATCAATAAAGATCCTATCCCAAAATAAGCAAAATCCAGCAATTTCATGTATACCAACTAACACCTTAACACAACATATTACAAAAAAAACACTATAAAGTCAATATACCTGCAATGAACTATATTTGATTTTTAACCTCTTACTTATTTATATACCTTAAACAAACAATTTCATATTCATAGTATTTCACAGGAGATAATATATAACATTAAATCACCTACATTCCCAACATCAATCATCTTCACCACCAAATAATATATATACATGTACAGACACACTTATATTCGATTTAAAGTATCCAACCGTCATAGTCCCTATAAATTATACCCCAACTATATGTCTGATCTACCCTAATACATATAAAAACAAATACACAACTATCTAAACCACACACCACTATATGAGACCCTACTATGTTCTCATCTCAAAGAGAACTGACATGATCTCTCAATTTAACCTTGACACATATCTTATCCATTAGAATATCTACCACTCTGGCAGAAACCCACACCTAACCATCATAAATGAAGGACACCTAGATTCAATAATATCAACACAACTTTGCGTACTCTAATAACGCGATTATTATGAATAATACACAAACTTGCCCAGAGAATCACGAACAAATCATAGAATTAATCCCAAAAACAAATCATAAGGACGTATTTACATTTAAGATACTCATCGCTCCAATCCTACATCACCATAGACCAAATAGATAAACTAATCTTACTTACAGAACAATCTGTGTTACATTGTAAAACACCCAAATAAAGTGTATATAAAATTCCAAAGCAATAGAATCATTATATTTAGAAACAATAGAATTTATATATACAAAAACTCACATCATATGTTTTATCATCCAAATTAATTTTTGGCAAATCAAACGATCTATAAGAACCACGACAATTGTGCAACAATCCTAAACATAACACAAATGCTCCACTATTACAGTATACATCTGATCTATATTCCAGAACTACTTAAAGCTGACGCAGAAGAGAGGAAATATAAGGCAATGTTACAGGAAAAAGGATTTAAACCATAATTTTCTAATAGAACTTCGCAGGTAGAAATGTATAATCTCGTTCCTTATCATAATAAAGTATATGTGCTACTCATAGGAAGCCTCTATCAGTTTAAGTTGGGCGAGGCAAACCATTATTCTCGACAAAAAGAGCAACTGGTTCCTACCAATCCAGACAAAAGGGCGACATTTTCTTACTGACACTTTGCTCCTTATATCTATTGGCTCATATACGCCTTGTATTAGTAATATAGAGCACTCTATAACCTCATCGATCTTTAATTGACCTAAATAAAAATACTAGATAGTGCCAATTGAAATAATATTCAAAAACCATAAAACGTATATGAGGTCAAGATGTATTTCCAGCGTATTCGTGACCCTCTACCAATTCTAAGCATTATAAATAGGACGGCGAAACCAGTAGCGGTGCAGTGTAGTTGTCGTGTCACCTCACACCATTAACTCTTGCTCTTATCACGTATTTTTAATTACGATTGTCAATGAGAGCCAATATTGACTATGCGATTACACACCCTGCCAAATCTCCATATATATATATATATCATATGTGACATAATTTCCTTTCGTTTAAAAGATATGTTCCATTCTCAGAATTTTTGTTAATAATGTTGTCTCATCAAGTATCACATATTACTTGAAATAAATGTAAATAGTAAATAATTATATAAGGATACACTTTCATTGACATAAAGAAACTTTATTAAAACATGAACAATCTATATTAAATTTATAGTATACCTAGTAAGATAATTTTTCGATAACTCTAATGTCTGGAGCCATGTAGCTTTATTTAATGTTCGAGTTTCATCCTTACAGGAAAAATCTCACTTGGAAGCCTCTTTTAGTTAAAAAGTGTTTGATACTATTGAAATTGTTATAATAACACTAAATTCCTCCAATAGGATTGACAACGTCCAAGTGCACGAGAAGCTGGCGTGTTATTTCCTTATTTATAAAAGGTAGTTAATTATCCTTTCTAAGATATAAATACGAGCGCTATGAGGCATACGATAAAGATACATTTCCTTCCTGTGACTAAATGACCTTATTCCGATCGTGAAGAAAGACAATTTTTTTGTTGTATTGGTACGATGTCATCAGTGATTGGTTTAATATAAATAATAAAGTGATAAATAAATAAATTTGTCATATACATCAATCAATAGATGATTAAGTAGTATAGTTATTAACTCAATCTTTTTAAATATAAAATTAGGTAAATAAATTAATAAATAAGTTTATCATTAAGTAACTTTTTTTTGTTAATTATTACCAAGGAAACATTCTTTAAGTTTTTCTAGATTAATATGTGGTATCGTATAACTATGAGTTCATTCTCACATGCTTACTCTTTGATGTCACACGCTCGAACTTCCACTCGCGCGCAACGCACCACACACACACACAACCACACTACTCAAACACACCGTACCACACCTCCCCAACCAAAGCCACTACAGCATCATAAATCGCACACGACTACCACACCACTCACCAGCATGCATCCTTAATTGATGCCGGTATTCACATATCACATTTTAGTTTATTGTTAGGTTATGAATTAAGATACATTGAACTGAATATACTCTGAGCGTACCTAATATTTAATATCTCAGTAATTATTTTTATAGTTATTTAAAATAATTATTACTAATATTATTATCAATCATAAATTAATAACAAGAATTCTATAAGTAGTTATATAAAATATGTAACATTATAAGAAAATCTATAAATCCAGAATCACTTAAAAAAATATAGGTATATAATATTAATAATGGTAATAATAACTTTTAAAGGTTATATTAATTATGTTGATATATAGTAGTATAAAAAATATGATAAATGAAAACAAGCAAGAAAAGAAGTGAATAGGTTTAAACATATAGAATACTAAAGATATATATAATTATAAACATGTACACAGTTTATGATATATAATTAATATAATTTGGAGAGAGGAAATTTTATTTTTATTTTAAATAATAGACATCCATTTAATAAAGCAATATATTAAATCTTACACTTTAATACCTGATTATAATTATTTAATTATAACTATAGGATATATATATAATATAATAATATATATTCAAAAAAGGGAGTATAGAATCTTATAATATATATATATAGTATAGATTTATAATATATATATATATAATATATATAGAGATATTATAATATATAATGATATATATATATTTATAATATTAAATAATTATATAATTATAATATTTATATATATGATAAATATCAGTCAGGTATATATATTAATATATAGTGTATAGTATGTGTGGTGTGAGAGTCAAAATGTGCAATTATAAATGCAACATAACGATCATGTATCCTACCAATATTATTTACTTAGGACGAGAGCCGCGAGCAATAATACCATAAAAAATTTCCTAATATATATATAAAACTATATATATATATAATATGTATATAATATATATTATCATAAATTATGATTGTATATAATATATATAATATATGAGAAAGTTATATTACTCTAACATATAAAACACGCTAATGTATTACTACTAAAATATTATTAGATGTACCCAGTTAGGGGCATTGTATAGTCAAACGGTGGTTGTTGGATAAGATTTTCGATAAGACTATTATAAAGAGTAATAATTTCAACTAATTGAAAATAATTCAATCGCTAAGAGATAATAATAATGAGAATTATAAATAAATATAATAAGACAATAATATAGCTCATAATATATATATATAAAAGTGACATATTATATATTGAGAGGATAGGCAATGAATTTATTGGAAGGATGTTTCTCTATGTTATTGTTTAAATAAGTATTTCTATCTCAAATTAATAATTTAAAAATATTATCATTATTACTCATAATATACTATTAATAATTTATATAATATATATGAGTAATGATCTATAAGTATAGTAATATATATTATTTAAACTTATTATATCTGATTAAATATGGGTCATATATATTATAGGATGATGAAGATTATGAAGATAGTATAAATAGAGTAATTATAACTATAGATAGAAGATACACACGATCTATACGTGTCAAAAATATATCAATAACCAAAAAAAACCTTAGTGAGTAAGCAGAATAAATTGGTATTTATCGTATAACGCTTTCCTCGAACTTGATCACGTTCACTGATATAACTCAGTTCTGATTAAATACGATACAAAATATTTGCATACCATATGTTATAACTAAGATTGAATATACTTATAATAATAAATAATAGTAATGTATTAGTAGCAGTATTGCTGTGATAATAAACGAGTAATCATATGCGTATATATATATATTCTCAATTAAGTTTTTTGAAATATAATATAATATGAATTAATTATAATAATATATATATATAAGGTAATCAGGTGAAAAAGTAAAGATAATTATTGCATAAAGAATATATTACTATTAGTGAATACAAAATATATAAACTGAGGTCACCTTAATATATTAATATAGTAAGTGATATGGTTTAGAGCTAAGTAAATATTGAAATATATTATTGTAATAAATAAACAGTCCAAATATGAGTAAATACATTATCTGAAGCCTAGAGTATAATGTATTTCAGGAGTATATATATATAATAATATAGAATATTATAATTTTCATAATACGAGATATATATATATAATATAATATATAATATATTATTTAATGATATAATATTATATATATAACTTAATATATATATATATATATACATAATTATAATATATATGATATAATTATTAACTATATTATAGAATCATATATATACTATAATTATACTAAATTATATAATAATAGTTATATATAACAGGTGATATTAATAATAATATATATATATATATATACTAATATTAATATAATTAATATTATATTAAAATATATTAATATATACTAATATTATATTATTATATCCGAGCATCCGCTCAGGTTTACATCGCAGTTGTAGTTACATTACCAATTTTACATATCGACGATTAACGGGGCTGAGGTAAAATCTATGAAATTTGTATAAAAAAAACTTTTGTATTTTAATGGTTGTTATTGGTTTTAAAGCTATATTATTAACATGGTGAGGGTTCATACTTAATATTAACGATATTTCTTTCTCCACCCTATTTTTTTTTTTTAGTTAAATCTTTCAGTTATAATTAAAATTTAATTATTTATTTAATTATTAATTATTTAACATTATTTTTATGGGATATGGGATTAATATTATTATTATTATATTATTATTTATAATTATTAATTAAGATAATTATATAGTTATTAATTTTAATTATATTATATTATTAATTATTAATTTTGGATATATATTTAATATTGTGTATATATGTATCTATTTTTATTATGTATTATTATATATTACTATTATTATAACTATATATATTTCAAAAAAATAATAAAGGAAATCAAAGTATAAATTTATAAAGATATATTTTATTTATCGTAAATGGTATCTGATTAAAATATTTAATTAAAAAGGAATATATAATAAATAGAGAAAAATTAAGATTAAAAATACAATTAAAAGATAAAGTAAATGAAATAAATTTATAATCCTATAAAATTTTATACGATATTAAAGACTCGCAATTAAAATAATGCGAGTTGACGTTTCATTTATGCGATTTCCCTAATTCCTCACTCCTCAGGAACCAACCTGCCAGCCACTTATATTTAAAAAGTAATGTTATAAAAATTAATGATATAACTAGAGTTTAATATATATGATTAATTATAAAGGTTAGTTATTAGTTATCCATACTCATATGAGATATTATTAAGTCATATAGTAATTAATATATAGTAATAAACCAATTAATTTATATTAATATTCCGTCGTAATATTAAGATATATTTATATATATATATATATATATATATATATATATACTCAGTATAATATAATATATATATATAAATACTAAATAATATAATTGAATAATATAATCATATATAATATATAATATAATAATATAATTAGTAATTATATATAATATATATAATATATAATAGTTGAAATTTAAAAATAATATTGATAATAAATAATATTATGAGCCAAATTAAAAAGCTCCCACCCAACATCCTTCCTTATATATACCTATATATGCACTATATCACTAACTACAGAATAATCGTCACTATAATAATAATTATATAATA
>JABUQX010040132.1:0-24432 GCA_015478945.1 Trachelipus rathkii | reverse complement strand
GAGAGAGAGAGAGAGAGAGAGAGAGAGAGAGAGAGAGAGAGAGAGAGAGAGAGAGAGAGAGAGAGAGAGAGAGAGGACGAAAATCCTCCTCAATTGAAGAAATAGGACAATAGAGATTTATAAGGATGGAAGAATAAAGAAGAAATAGTTTGAGCAATCTAATCCTAAGTGTTAGAAAAAGATTGATACGAAGATATACAGATGCTATTGGTTGAGATATACGGGATTTACGTTAATGGGGTAAATAAAGTTGTAAATAAGGAGGAATAGGTCGTAGAAGGGAAAGAAAATTTAGATTTATTTTTTGTTATAATAATTAAGGAAGATAGAAAATAAAAACAAAAATAAAACAACAGAATAATGAAACAATGAAAAAACAAGCAAGCAAACGAATTAACAAATAACATTGGAAGAAAAGACAACAAAGGATTGCAAATTAATAATTTAATTTTGAATGAAAAGCTTTTAAAATTTCCCGAACTGGAATCTGTTTTAAACCCATAATGCTTAATTTGTTTTAGATAAAAATTAAAGATATATAAAAATATATATATATATATATATATATATATATATATATATATATATATATATATATATATATATATATATATATATATATATATATATATATATATATATATATATATATATATATATATATATATATATATATATATATATATATATATATATATATATACTCAATTTGTAAACTACTTTTGACGTAGAAATTAATTTAAGTATATATATATATATAGGCCTATATATATATATATATATGTATATATATTATTACATATATATATATATATATATATATATATATATATATATATATATATATATATATATATATATATATATATATATATATATATATATATATATATATATATATATATATATATATATATATATATATATATATATATATATATATATATATATATATAGTATATATATATATATATATATATATATATATATATATATATATATATATATATATATATATATATATATATATATATATATATATATATATGCTCAGATTGAAAAAATTTCTTTCTCCGCTCTGGTTCAGCAGCCGCGCTTCTGATCACTTCATTTATTATTATAAAACCACTTCCATTTATTGGCCTTTTCGCCCAGTACGTTTTTCTTTCAACATCCACCTTCAAGTTTAGCTTAGTACATTCCTTTTCGAGAAACTCCAGATATTATATGCAGAAAAATTTGCTTTAAATATATATATATATATATATATATATATATATATATATATATATATATATATATATATATATATATATATATATATATATATATATATATATATATATATATATATATATATATATATATATTTTTTTTTTTTTTTTTTTTTTTCTTATTCTCTTTTAAGCGGGGTAGTGGTACGTGCAGCTTCCCTAATTCATATTTTCCTTCATCTCGCCCCCACCCACCTCCTCCATTCCATTCTATCTCTCGCCAACACCCTACCATCCTCCACCCTCATCCCTCTCTCTTCCAGCATTTCCTTTATTCCATCCATCCACCTTCTTCTTGGTCTCCCCCTTCCTCTTCTTCCTATCCCCTCCGCCTCCCAAACTCTCCTAACCACCCTCTGTTCCTCCATTCTCTCCAGATGTCCAAACCATCTTAACATTCCCTTCTCCGCTCTTCTCACCAAACCATTTTTCCAATCACATCTCTCTCTTATCACCCTATTCCTAATCCTCTCTCTTTTGCTAACCCCACATACCGCTCTCAACCCTTTCATCTCAAACACTTCCAGCTTCTTCTTGACCTAGCATTCAACCCCATGTTTCACACCCATATAGACCGCTGGAACACATATTTTTTCAAACATACTTATTTTAACTTTCTGTGATAACTCCCCCCTTTCCATAATTCCCTCAGACCACTCAATGCTCTCATTCCTTCTCCTACTCTGTGATCTATCTCTTCCTTCATCCCTCCTTCCTTACCCAAATCCATCCCTAAATATCTGAAAACCTTTACTTCTTCTAATACTACACCTCCTACTCTAATCTCTAACCCCATCCCCTCATCTGTTTCATCCTCCTCAAACACTAACACTTTACTCTTTCCTGGGTTTATCCTAAGACCCTTTTGTCCACACACCCTCTCAAACTCCTTCACCAAATACTACAGCCCTTCTGAATTCTTCGCCACTAAGGCAGTATCATCCGCAAATAGTATCATGTTCACTTCCCATCTATCACCCCTATCCATCAATTCCACCCCTCTCCCCTCCCTCATCATTCCTCTGCAGACACTCTCCATAAATAAATTGAAAAGCCACGGTGACATTACACATCCCTATCTTAACCCTCTCTTTACCCCAAACATCTCACTCTCCCCCCACACACATTCTGCTATTCCTATAAAAGGCCCTAATACCTTTAACTAATTTACCCCCTACTCCAAATTCCTCCAGCACCTTCCATAATTCCCCCCTCTTCACTCTATCATATGCTTTCTCCAGATCAAGAAAACACCCGTACACTTTCCCTTTCCTTTCTATACCTTTCTCCACAAGCATCTTCATCGTGAATACTTGATCCACACACCCCCTTCCCACCCTAAATCCTCCTTGTTCTTCCCCCAATCTCTCCTCCGTTAAATCTCTCACCCTCTCAATTAGTATTCTCCCATACACTTTCCCTACTACACTCAAAAGACAAATGCCTCTATAATTCCCACACTCCATCCTATCCCCTTTCCCTTTATAAAGGGGAACCAAACAACCATCCTCCCAATCCTGTGGAACTACTCCCTTCCTCCAACATAAATTATATAACCTATAAAGCCATTCCTCCACCCCTCTGCCTCCCATCTGTAACATTTCCATACTCACACCATCTAGACCTGTGGACTTTCCTTTTTTTCCTTTAGTTAACGCCCTAATAATTTCATCCATTTGTATTTCCAAAACCCCTTCCTGCCCCTCTTCCTGACCTGACCGCACCTGTTGTAAATCATCCTCATCTCTCCCACCCATTTCATTCAATAATCCTCTAAAATATTCCCCCCATCTTTTCCTCACCCTATCCTCCCCTCCTATCCATTCCCCTTCCCCTCCCTTAACCCTCTCCCCTAACCCCTCCATCTTCTTCCTTTTTTTATTTACTTCTTTCCAGAATATCTTGCTCCCCGTTTCAAAATTTTCTGTCACTTTTCTACACCATTCATTATTTGCATTTCTCTTCGCCCTCTCCACCGCCCTCTTTGCTGCCACTCTAACCCTTCTATATTCCTCCCAGCTTTCCCTTCTCCTATTCCCCAACCATTTCACATAAACCTCTTTTTTCTTTTTCACCTCCTCACTCCACCATTCACTTCCTTTCCTTCTACTTGCTCCCACCTTTTTTACTCCACATATCCTTCTGGCCTCTTCACAAATTGTCTCTTTAAATCTCATCCACTCCTCCTCCACTTCCCTAATTTCCGTCCCTCTCACGTCCCTCCACTTATCCTCCATACCCCTCATAAACTCCCTCCTACACATTGCCTCATCTAATTTTTCCACCTTTATGACTTCTATTCTCCTCTTATTTTCTCTTTCCCTAACCGTTACCTCTCCCCCTACCCTTAATCTAGCAACCACCAAATAGTGATCAGATAACCCCCTACCTGCCCCTCTGAATACATTTACATCTAGTAATCTGCCCCTATCCTTTCTATTTATACACACATAATCCAATATCGCCCTCCCCCCCGTTATCTCACTCTTCCATGTATACTTATGATTTTCACTTTTCTTGAACCAAGTATTCCCAATTATCATTCTTCTATCAACACACAATTCTAACAGACTTTCTCCATTATCATTCCTTTCCCCTACCCCAAATGGACCTATAATTCTCCCCATCTCCTCTCTTCCCACTCCTGCATTCAAATCTCCTAATAAACAAATTTTATCATTTACCCCGAAACTTTCCCAACATTCATTCAACTCACTCCAAAATCTTTCTCTCTCCTCCTCCCTCGCTCCATTTACTGGTGCATACGCGCATATAAAAACCCACATTTCCCCCCCAAATTTCATTTTAACCCACATTATTCTCGAACTCACCTATTTGCACATTTTTACCTTACCCCACAACTCTTTTCTCATAACTATTCCTACCCCTTCCCTCGCCCTCACTCTCTCGTTCACCCCCGAAATCATACCCTTAAATTTTCCAAAGTCCATCTCCTTCTATCCTTTCAGCTTTGTTTCTGTCAACCCTAGCATATCCAACCTTTTTTCTTCGAACATTAAGCCCACTTCTTCCCTTTTCAAATCCTCATTTATCCCTCTCACATTCATACAACCCACTCGAATCTAATCTCTTACCCATCCTAGCTCTTTACTCCCCCTTACTCCCTTTTATCCTGACCCTCTTATTCACCACTCTACTTTCCACTATTCCCACACTTGATTCGGCTGCACGTTTACCGGGATCCCACAACCTGAGGCACTTCCCAATACCTCAAGCTCCAAACCCCGCTCAAACAACCACACCCTAAAAATACCCTAAATCTATATTAAACTAATTCACAATTTATAGATAAAACTTAAATTAACACTTATGTTGTTTACGAAATTAATACTTTGATGTATATTCTTCCTACTATTGAAGACACTCCTCTTCTTCTCAGCTTTCGAATCTATTCCTATAGGAAAAATCAGAAGGATCATTGATGTCAACTCTTTCTGTCTTGAAGATACTCTTCCAGAGTACCTTTGCTTTTTTATATACTTAATTCTTTCTTGCTTGATATTTTATTCTATCCTGATGTTGATTCGCAACACTAGTATTTTAATTTTATTTGAATTATTATAATAAGTTGTACTCTAAAGCCTTGAGGAGATCTTTTTCACGTAAATACAAAGTAGAAAGCCTCAGTAAATTTCTTTCCTGATGACGATTTGTAGTAACACTTGTATTTAAATTATATATTAGAATCACCTCAGTTACTTTTACTAAGTTGCACTTTGATCCTTTAGATATATATATATATATATATATATATATATATATATATAGATACGTATATTTATATATATATTTATATATATATATATATATATATATATATATATATATATATATATATATATATATACATATATATATATATATACATATATATATATATATATGAAAAAATAAATATATATATATATATATATATATATATATATATATATATATATATATATATATATATATATATATATATATATATATATAACTTATTATAATTAATAGAATTGGTATACTGTATAATGCAAATTGTATTTATAGGCGCAGATAGTTCATCATTTTGAATTATTATTTTTGAAAATTTTAACATCTGAATGCATACTTTGGAATTAACTGTGAAAAATACTCCTCACTTTTGTCTCTGGTCAGTGAATGTTGACTGCGTATCTGGAAACAGGTGGAGCATATGGAAAGGAATCTTCGCGTAGTTGCAGAAGCAGGAACTTCTCGGTAGCTCAATGTAAGAACCTCGCCAAACAAAACCAGATGCAAAGTTTCGTAGCTAGTCGGGCTGGATAATGTTGGCTATTTTCCTTGTGTTTAGCTACGTCTTACTCAGACGTGAAAATGATTACACCTCTTCCTTTGAATATGAATAGAAGCTCTGCCCGTGAATGGTGGTGTTAACTGTAATATATATATATATATATATATATATATATATATATATATATATATATATATATATATATATATATATATATATATATATATATATATATATATATATATATATTCTGTTTGGAAAGTTTAAAGTAGACGATGTTTGTTGAGAGTTGCCTCCAATAGGAGAGCTATTATTTTAGGTGAAAATTATTGTTTTACTCTCTAACTTTAGTAGCCACTGTCTCCTCTATCCTAAACTTTTTTAAAAAAAATTGTCAGAAGGGGGTGTTACAGGCAACTTTTAAGAAAATGAAAATCAAAAGAATAAAAAGGTAGATAGAGTTTTTTTTATAATTATTTTTGTTGTTGCTGTTTGCTGCTTTTTATTTTTGGCACAAATATATTTTCCCTGCCTGCAGAAGAATATATTTTGTCTCCATTATAGAGAAGTATGTATGGTTTTAATGAGGATGGGGAGGAGATAGACGGACACGACCACACCCACTGTGACTCCACCAGCAAGTCGAAATAATTTAACATTTGGGCAATTTTATTTATTTAAACTATTTTAACTATTTAAAATAATTTAACTTTAGCATTTTATAAACTTTTATCATGGAAATATAGATCATTTTTGTATTTTCATAAGAAAAAAGGAAAATGTTGCCAGTATTTTTACCAGAATAGCCAAGATTTGAATATTAAATATATAATAAAATAATCTTTATTTTTTTCTTATTTTATATTTATTATTTGGGGCGTTTTATTTCCAATAATATAGGACAAAATTTATTTTTTATTCTTACAATGGAGTAAATGTTATTTGAAAATTTATCAAGGTAAATTGTGGTTGTACTACTATCAAATTTATTAGTTATTTTTAAATACTCAGAATATTATAGTATTTATAAAAAAAATATATACATATAATTTTTATAATTGGTTGTTATAATTTTATGAATAAGGAAGAGAACAAAAGACAAAAAATGTTTGCAGTTCGTTAACAATTTTAATTTTTGAGAGGACTCTATTAGGCGAACAAAATATGGTTAATAATAATAATAATTAGTAATCAATAATATGTAATTAATAATAATAACTATGTAATTTCTGTAATTTTCTACTTAATTTGTAAAAATTATATCTATCAATAAAGCCACTTTATAATTTTTAATATTATTATAATATAATTTTTTTAAGTTATTGAAAGTTTAAGATCCATCAACAATGTTACTGCAAATATTTCCTATAAACTTACATAATTTTGATAGATTCTTTTAAAGCTCTAAAACATATCAATATTTTTAGCACAAAATATTTATATAATTAGTTTATAATTACTATATAATAATATAAAAACTTTTATGAGATAACAAACACTGCAATTTTTTATAATTACTTTATAAATATAACATATCATAAAAGATAGAAATCATTACCAATAAAATAATATCTATATAATTAGTTTTTAATTATAAAGTAATCAAAAAAGCCCAACCCTAATCAACACTACAATTTATATAGAATTTATAATTACAGCATATTAAAAGCTGAATCATAAGTAATACAATAATTTTTAACTATCTGAAACTTAACATGAGAGCTTAATAATTAAAACCATTCAAATAATTATTATATAATTAATTTATAATTTCTACAATTCAAGATATTATTAAGAGTTATTAATTAATTAGATAATACTTTGTAAATATCAAATAAATATAAAAATTAGAATAAACATATATATATTACATTATAAAATATATATATATATATATATATATATATATATATATATATATATATATATATATATTATATATATATATATATATATATACTATATATAAGATATATATAAAATAAAATAAGATCATAAAATATTAATAACCATTAAAAAATAATTATTATATAATTTATAGTTGCATCATAATATATAACGTTATTCATGCCTAATAAATATCTAAATATTTTAAATAATTATATTAAAATATAAAAGCTTAAAAAAATTACCAAAAATTCAATATAAATACTTATTTCAAAACACTAAAAATAAACTTTAATATAACCAATAACATCCTACTAAGTACTTGGCCATTAAAGCAACAATAGAGCTTTCAAGAGGATTTTTTTGCCTTTAAGAAATCTTTAATTACGTTAATCCACAAGTTTTATAAATTTCGTTCTAAAACTTCGCATAAAGAATTATATTAATTTAGATACTTTTGCTATGCCTACGAAATTGCAATAAAAAGTTGGCGAGGTTTTCTTTATATAATATTATAATTATAATATATATCTTATATCATTCAGTCAAAACAAATTATAACATTGTTATATAATAAATGATCTCATGCATTCTTATATATATATATATATATATATATATATTAATATATATATATGTGTGTGTGGTGTGTGTGTGTGTGTGTAACAGCAAACAAAAAAAAGTTAAATTGTATTTTGCTCATTTTATTAAAATTATTTCACTAAATTAGGTTAACAAAGATATTCCTTTAAATAAATAAAATTGCCGAAAATAACGTAAAAGGAAAAATGAACGAAAATCTATCGTTCTGTCCTTCCTTCAGAGAGAAAGAACGTTAGATAGATTCAAATTAGTTGAGCGTGTCACTCCTTTTCGATGTTCTTTTTTTTTTTCTGTTTTTTTTTTTTTATTATTATTCTTTCATGGAGTTATTTAAAAAAGAAATTGGGGGAAAGGTTGATGGAGAAACAATAAAGAAATTTTGGAGATAGGAAGAGGGATAAATGGATTGATGGCAAGTGATAAAAGGAAGAGAGAGAGAGAGAAGATGAAGAGAGAGAGAGAGAGAGAGAGATGAGAGAAGGAGAGAGACGAGAGAGATGCCATTCTCAATATATATATCAATATATATATATATATTATATAGTATATATATATAAATATTATATATTAATATATATATATTATATATATATATATATATATATATATATATAGAAAATGTACGTTGTAATAAGGTACTTATGCGAATGTGTACTCACAACAGTTAATAAGATCTAGGAATACTATTCAGAGTATTATCAATACTTATCGTATTTGTAACAGTCTATTAAGAATTTTACATTGTACTTTTAATTATGTGCTTACACCTTTGTGCACTTGTAATAGTCTGCTATAATTTAGGCGTACTTTTGATAAAATTCTAATACCTATGTGTACTTGTAACATTTACTAAGCTTTAGAAGTACTTTAGTAATACAGTATTACGTATTGTTCTTTTAATAATTGGTAATATTTTAATTATTGACTTATACATATGTGTACTTATTTTAGTCTACTAATTATTCCTAGTCCTTTAACAAAATACCAATACCTACGTGTAATTGTATTAATATATTAATATTTGTTAGTATTTTCAATTAAGTACTTAAACCTACTTGTACTCTTTAATTTTTGCATCGGATAATGCAGGGAATTTGTCCCATTTGTAAACTGTTTCATCATGCCAAGTTTGATGTGAAGTGGATGCAGGAGTACGTTCTTTGGGTCCACAAGGTTTTCTTTCACGACGTTCTTTATTCCAACTTCAAACCCAGATCTCCTCGTCCACTCCTTTGTATGCCCCAATGAGGGCTTGTTTCGAACGGTCCCACTCACACTAAGAAACAAGGGTATTGGTTACCCGCCTTGCTGTCCTAGAAGCATGAAAATCACTTTCAAATCTCCATATATAGTCCACTCATGGTCCTTGTATTTTAACTTCGACAAAATCATACTCAGATTCTCGTAACGTTCTTTCAAATAAACAGAATGAGCAACTGGTACTGAGGCAAACTTATTGCAATATAAAGGAGGACCGCCTTTAGACTTTGGACGAAACAATAAACAACCTTTACATCATAGTTTACATTGAACATACTTAACAGCCAGTGATATCATTGCAGAATACTAGTTCATCTTCAGCCATATATATTGAGAAAATCTTTTTCTCTTTTTCTATACCATTGAAAATATGTCCTTTTGCTAACAGATGTTTTTCCTTCAACCTTGAGCCTAACAATTTCGGCTGACTCCTTCGGTAGATATAAAGCCCTCACAAGTCATTAATCTGGTTATGTAAACAATTTGAGGATTCGTTTCTATAACCACTAAGCTCTCACCAAGAACTGCTCCTTCAGTTCCATATCATAAGATGTTGCAAAAACTCATCTAAACGACTTTACTTGGTGGAGCTGGTTCAGGACATCAGGACCATGATCAACAGGATTAATTATATATAGTATTATATATATATATATATATATATATATATATATATTATATATATATATATATATTATATAATAATATATATACCCTATAATTATATATATATTATATATATAATATATATATATATATATATATATTATATATATAATAATATATAATATTATATATATATAATATATATTATATATATATATATATATATATAATATATATATTATATATATATATATATATATATATATATATAATAATATATATAGTATATATAATATATATATCTATATATATATTATATATATATATATATGGACAGGTTCTTGACCCTTGTTTACATATTTGTGCCCACAAGTCAACCAGCAACTAACGCAATAGACTATATACATAATTATCTATAACAGTACTCAGACCTGCTCAACTCAGCATACACTGTGCGTCGAGAGCAGATGACAACACGCTCTTAGACTCGTATATCAGCTCACTCTAGCGTCACAACTCTACTTACAACTAATATCTCACACAAGCGAGCTTAACTACGACCATCGTATCGCAGTATCACAAGTCAAAAAAACTTCTATCTCTATGACGCGATATGAGAAGCAGTGGATATGTTTAAACTCTCACTTTTTTACAAAGAATTTCCACGCCCACACCCCAACCAAATAGCATCGAACTAAATACACGCCCAAATCGACTATCTCGAATAATCATCACTAACACAGGAGAATGATGTCGCTCACTAGCGCTCTCGTAGTTGTATATCATATACAACCCCACCAATATTGTCTCTCAGCGTTCAGACGCGTTCATATGTCCGGGATTTTAAAGTCTTTAATTGCGGACTTTATGTCACTCATCAACTTATGAATATTCTTTGCGGATCTTTTTAAAGAGTTCTTTACCATGGAACAAAACTCTGAAACCATCAGCATCTTAAAAGAGATTTATATCCTTTTTGACACCCACTCTAGACGAGCTCGAGATCACAACCACCTCCGCGTGTCGGCTGTCTAAGTCACGGATAATACACCTCACTGTAATATATCCACCTGGCATCAGGTCCTCAATTCATAATCCCGTCAATTCTATACACGCAATACGTCATCACCACATAAGCCTCCACATTAATTCAAAATTACAACCTCACGACTCTGTTATACATGCGTGTATATGTGATCTAGCATTATACATTCAGGTTAACCTCACTATCCTCCTCACTCAAACTAACCTATTAAGATCACATATTAGCGCTTCAATTTACCTAACCGAAGCAGTACCCGTAACCTCCTTTCTCAGCTCCAATCACCTAACACTCCCACAATCCTAACAAGTTATCGAATCATCTTATTATAATACATAAATAACATCAGACCAAATCACACATAAAATAAACACATTCTTCATCAAATCCGCAATTATACCAGAAATTCGTGACACTCATCCACACTATATAAATACTAACTATGCAAGCTTATCCGCATACTATACAAAAGCAGACATTGAGCCTAACTCATTATATAGACCATCAAAACGCAACTCATACTATCTATCACAAACAGAGATTAATGTACTTACAGCACACATAGTAATAAGTCATCACTTTATTATAAAATCTACTTAGAAATATACACTACGTACTCAATACCGTTAGTGCAATTCTAGTACTTATAATATTAACGTTAACCTATGCATAACACAACAACTTCACAACCAGATCTCTTATACTAACATATCCCACTTCACAAACAGCAACCACTCTAAATACATCACTACAACAATACCAACATCCATCATTATCTATGATATCAACATCCCTCGTCCTTCCACAATACTCAAAACAATATCCCTTCGCTTACAAACCTCGGTAGAGTCCCGCCACTAAGATAGAGATAACAAGTAAACCTCGATCAAGCAAAATGCCACTAATGAATGTACTGACAATATACCATATTCACTTCTTTCCTGCTCTTCTAGGCTATAGCATCCTTATCATCAATCCAGTCACCTCCAACTGTACAATAAACGCCACTACACGTAAGACAATCCACGTCTAACCATTCATAAACCCCACTTTAACCAACCAAACGCACCAAACAACATCACACTTGGTTCCGTCTCGTTGCACAACTAACGTATCCATATCAATGCCATCTAAATAATACTTGCTATTACCCTCTTACCGCATCACACACAGAATTAATACTATTATACATACCTACTAATTCACGTTACAGATTACATGATACCTAATCAACTCACCTAATACCTCTCACAGCGACTTTCATCTTACCAAAAGGCAATGCCAGCCTTCATACATAATGCTAAGTAACACAAAGTACTCTGCAGATCCTCGTAATAAGTGGTAGCGCCATAACGTACGTCTTAAATAACTCACTAATATAACATCCTAAATCGCAGAACCAGCCTCAGTGTACCATTAGCCAATTGAGTGAGTATATAGCTCCAGCTCAGACCAGTGATATGTGAACGTGCACACCAAGCACGGAAGACACAGAACGTCAATATAATATAAATAATATATATAATTATTATTAATATAATATATATATAATAATAAAAAAAAATAATATAAAATAAATATTATAATATATATAGTGAGTAAAAAAATATATATATATATATGGTATAATTTATTTATAGAGAGAATATCCAAAAACACAGGCTGCAGATTACAAATAATAAAAGAAAAAGATAAATTATAATAATATAATTAATAAATAATAAATAAATTATAAAAAAGATTACTTACTAAAAATAATAAAGAAAACGAAAATAATAACTATTAATATATAATATCAATAAAAATTAATTTAAATTATAAAATAATAAAATTAAAAAATTACAAAATCATTTAAATTGATTGAAGCTAACTATCAAAATTCAATATTTACTGACTTTTAATTTTTTAAAGTTAAGAATTTAGAAAGATTTTATAAACTATAAACTTATTAGTTAACTTATTTTTAATAATAAAAAATATAAATTAAAGTTATATTCAAATTTAGTTTTTTTTCCAACAGACTACTAAGCAAATAGAAATAGAAAAACTTTTTCTGGGTGGCTGGGGGGTGGTGTGTTGTGTGTCGCTGTAGTTAATCATCTACAGACTCTCTTTGAAATCACTCCATTTCTAATCACGCACCAAATCTCGCTGTTAGTAGTGAATTCACCCGAAATGTACACGGCATCGGGTCACACATATGAGCGCACCCACTATCCATCTAATCTCTATATCCTTTATCCTCTCGATCTTTCTAGACGCGCTCCGCCTTCGTATAGTATCATTTCGATGTCGATTGCAGTTACACCTAAGCCTACCCGCGCGATACCATCCAAATTCCGTCAACATAAATCTATCACTATCCTGTACTGTGTGTACCCATCACATAATCGTTACGTACAAGTGTATGACTACCACCATACGATTGGCACCTCAAATAAGATCTGCTATAAAAACCGCTCTACGTACGAAAATAAGAATCACTCACACACAGCGCGGCACTCTAACGTAACCAACGATACCATACAAAAACCAATACGTGAGATTACAGAACGTGGGGCAATTACTCTCGGCTGTATTGTGGACACACGCTATAAATCGTGTGATAGTTCACACATACACGTCAATCATACCACTACTAGATGATCGGATGACCGAACTATTCCCCAGTCAGAGACTACGGAGAGTTTTATCCCATATTCATCCATAACATCAACGTAATAATCTTAAAAAAAACCTGAGATTATAAATGAACAAAATTAAGACCCATTAATTTAGTTGCTCTTTCCATTTATTTTTTTAAATTTCGTTATTATTTTATTTCTTCTTTTAACGGGATTGCTAGAAATAGAATTCTCATGCGTTCTACCTAATAATCAGATCACTCTCTCATATAACCTGAAAACTAAAAATATCTTTGGAATATATATATTAACACTATACCATTAGTGTAATCTTGAACATGGCTATCATACTAACAATCACGTGAGTAACCAGACACACCAAATCGTTAAACCTAATCCGCCTCATCACATTCATCACTTATAGATACCTTTCGTTCCATATACTGAAACACGCATCACGTACGTTCCATAGACAACTAGTCAAGGATCACGTTTAACTAAGACACACACACGCCTTCTCCCTAACAGCAACTCAGAAATATCACTAACACTCAGCCCACACCCCCAAACAAACCTCACCGCCTCTCACGTCGACAATCACTTCATGAAGTTATACATCATATAGTAACAACACAGCTTAACTAATCTACTCTATACGATAAAATTCATCACACTCCTCGCTATAATCTCGCAATGCTAACGTGAGTAGAGAGACCATGATATCACATCTCACGCCACATACTGACTCTACCACTAGAGAATCAGCATCAAGGACATACATCATAGAGTAATCAATAACCATATCCTAACAAACCAAGCTCCGCATGATAACTTAAACGTGATGCCTATCCACGTTACACACCAACGAACTCAACACATCCACTCACTGTATTATCGACAGATACATAGATGTGAGGATATAGTAATATATATCAGAATGAGAGGGGGAGGAGCTAAACGGACACAACCACCCACTGTGACTCCACCAACAAGTAGAAAAAATAATTTTACATTTCCAAATAAATTATTTAAGCTATTTTAACTATTTAAACTATTTGTAACTTTAGACACTATCATCTTTCAAGCAACAGATGTTACGCACACGTACCAAAATCTCAATATATCTGATACCAATATAAGTCATGCGAGTCTGATAGTCTAAAATATGTACTCTCAATATCAGCAATAGCCATCATATAATATTATGCAACTCCGAACCAAACTAGTACTATTATGACTGCACTCGCGCTAGCACGTACATTATTATATCCAACTCAGCTCTAGCCATTATATCACCTAACTGCACCGATCTACCAATAATACACCCAAGCTATCATCATATCACCTTATTACTGCGTCAACTAAAATATCAAAAAAAAATCACAATAACACTCCACAAATACTACCTATACTCCTAACAAATCAACAGAATCCAAGACGCAATCACATATAAATATATCCATCATGAACGTTAACTACTCTATACAATTACAAATCACACATAGCTAATTGTATAGGAACACTCATGATAATGTGAATTAACTGCTCAGCGAAGAGTTCATCACTTCCGTGATTCTCATAACACTTCTTACACATCGCTATCTCAGATAGCGATGACTACACCTAGAAAATCACATACATATTCGATTAATATAGACATACACCATAATTAATATACACTCATACAACTTGACTACAAGTATAAGCTACCAACACAAGACTGAATAAGCAACACGCCCATGTCTGGCAACAGCTTACACAGAATGAACGAATTACACTTCTGAAAACAAATATAATATACAAAAAATGCGAATATCGCAAACACTATCGCGTTCTAACCTGAGCATTCACAGCCATCAACTAAGATCAATCCACAACGTACTCACACCAATTCACGTCCATCATATCATCTATATACTATACACACTACATTTCTTAACGTCTAACAAACACTCCAACCACTATCACAACAATCAATTCATTAATATATCCAGAATACACTATAATCGACAAGCAACAACAAGAAACACAGTCACAGTAGGAAATACAGAGATAACTAGACACCGCCCTAATCGACATCCAGACGCAACAATCCAGATTCAATTATCTAGTATATCGCATATAGGCTATACAAAGCAACGTCACACATACAGCACTAATACATAATTCTGGTTATATTTCATTTTCATCAAATGTTTAATATCCTAATCTATATGCTACAACTCGCATACAAAATTACTTGTTACAACAAAAGAGATACAAACACCAACCATAAATTAATGTCATGCAGCGCACTATCACAATATCACTACCATACGCTCAACATCACCATCTTCCACTCAACACTAAAAAACAGAGACTAATCATGTGGTGATCGCACAACCAGACATGTGCAAATCATATATACACTATAGACGCCCACAGTCAGAGCACACACCTGACTAAAACACATCACACATACACAGACATCAATACTAACTTAGACAGTCACTATGCACAAGCGACCGGAATGAAGTAAAGTCACCATCACACTCATGAGTGATGAGAGTGAACTCATGTATAGTTATCTCGTCTCCGATTATAATACTACTTAAAGTTGATAAAAATTAAAATAAAATCCGTCCAGCTCGAGATAAGAGCTGAGCTTCTCCACTCATCTCTCCTCAAGCTCACACCCTCACTGAGCTCACACAGTGATAGCTCGAAGTACTATATACGCATATTGGCATCATCTCCTACGACACAGTACTCTCTCTGCGTCAGACACTCTCTATAGAGTATGACGACCTCACACTTCTTGTTTTAAAGCTAGCTAGAAACATGGTCAGTTAGATTTTTTAATCCAAGAATGTTTTAATAGTAATTAGTTTATACATATAAAATAAAAAAAAAGAGTTAAACTTTTATGAGATAACAAACACTACATTTTTTTATAATTTACTTTATGAATTAAACATATAACATGAGAGAACCGGGCCCATCAACCAAAAATACATAATATCGGCGTATCGCTCAGAGAGGCCTATATATATATATAAGATTGTAACTTCAAAAATGACCAGTGCTCTATCTATAATATTACTTTCCCTTGATAGCTTAACTCGTCCTTCCAACTATTACCAGATGACTCTCCAGCTTACTACCGGACATCATCAGAATATAAAAACCTGAGACAGCAAATATAGATGCTCACACTTACGCACTAATCACTTTACCATAAAACTCATAAATTTTATATAACATACTATCTGAAAAAGTTACTCAAACAACACTCAATATGAGCTGACACTTCCACATAAATAACCAATCTTAACCAATCATACAATCAATAAATTAACTTACATATAACAATTAATTAGGTCTATACAATTTCCACCACACACCTCTCAACCAATAAACTATCAAAAGTATAATATTTCATTACAAATTACCTTATGTAATATCAACATAATATAAAAACTAGAAACCCATATATACATATATATATATACTATATATATATATTATATATATATAGATATATATATATATAATATATATATATATATATAATATATATATATATATATATATATTATATAATAAACATAAATAAGATAATTAAAAAACCTAAACTAACCATTAAAAAAATAATATTATTATAACTTTATAGTTCCATCATAAATATATAACATTAAATCGATAAGAAATATATTAATATCTAAATATATTTAAATAATTATATTAAAATATAAAAAGCTTAAAAAAAAAATTCCAAAAAATTTCAAATTATAAATACTTTATTCAAAACACTAAAATTAAACTTTTAATATAACCAATAACATTCTACATATGTATGGCCAGTTAAGCAAACATAGGCTTTCAAAGAATGTTTTTATTTTGGCCTTAAAAATCTTTAATTACTTATCAAAGTTTATAATTTCGTTCTAAAACTTCCTCAATAAAGTAATTAATAGTAATTAGATAAACCTTTTTGCTATGCCTAGCGAAATTGCAATAAAATTTGGCGAATTGTCTTTTATATATATATATATATATTATATATATATATATATATATTATATATATAATATATATATATATTAATATTATATAGTATATATATATATGATATATATATATATATATATATAATATATATATATATATATATATGATATATAAATATATATTATTATATAAATATATTATATATATATATTATATATATATATATATATATTATATAATAATATATTATATATATAGATATATATATATATAATTTATAATATATATATATAATATAATATAATATATATATATATTATATATATTTATATATATATATAATATATTAATATTATATATATATATTATATATAGTTATATATTATATATTAATATATATATATATAATATAGTATATTAATTAGTATATATATATATATAATATATATATATATTATATATATATATATATAAACAGGAAAACAAAAAAATATATAATATTGTTATTTTACTCATTTTATTAAAATTAATTCACTAAATTAGGTTCAAAGATATTCCTTTAAATAAATAAAATTGCCGAAAAATAAGTAAAAGGAAATGAACGAAATCTATCGTTCTTTCCTTCCTCAGAAAGGATTAGAACGTTCTTAATAAAAACAAATTAAGTTACAGGGTTTTTTCATTGTTTTTCATGGTTTTTATGTTTTGTTTGTTTCTTCTCGCTTTTTTTTTCTTCTTTTTTTCTTTCATGGAGTTATTTAAAAAAGAAATTGGGGGAAAGGTTGATGGAAAAACAAGTAAAGAAGTTTTGGGGGTAGGAAGGGAGGGATAAATGGATTGATGGCAAGTGATAAAAGGAGAGAGAGAGAGGAGATAGAGATATAAAAATATGTCATGCCCGGAGAGAGAGATGAGAGAGAGAGAGAGGAGAGAGAGAGAGAGGAGAGAGAGACGTAGGTCAAGTCGGAGATCTTGTAATCCAAATATATATACCTATACTACTATAATATAAATTATGACTATTAAATATATATAGTTATATATATATATATACTAATATATATTAACATATATATTATATATATATCTATATATAATATAATTAGTATATAATATCACTACTCTATACATATTATATATAATTACCTCCTATAATATATATTATATAATACTATATATAATAATACTTATATATAATATATATATATATATATATATATATATATATATGAGTGAAAGTTAGATTATTATTATATATATTATTATATATACATATATACATATATATATATATATATATATATATATATATATTATATCTATATTATATATATATATATATATACTATATACTATATATAACTATATACTTATATATATAATATTTATATATATATATACATACTATATTATACTATTATATATATATAATAGCATACGATATATTGTATGTATCCATATGAAAATTGTAATATATAATGATATAACATCATCCATATATAATATACCTATTATATATATATATTTATATATTATAAGTATATATATATTTATATAGTATATATATATTATATCTTAATTTTGGCAATTTTTTATACTTATATATATTAATGAACCTATATATATATATTATATAATATATATAGATATAATAGGTAGAAATATATATATACATAAATATATAATATATATATATATATATAATATAATAATATATATATTATATATATAATATATATAATAAACCACAAACACGGGACCCAACAAAAACCAACCAAAAACTACACACAAAACACCCAAACAAAAAAAAACCCGAAAAATCCACAAAAAAACAAAAACCACCAAACAACACCACAAAAAAACACCAACAGCAACAAAAAAAACAAACCAAAAAAAATATATATAATATACTATTATATATATAATATTATAATAATATATAATCATATGTATATATATATAGGACCAAAATACAACCCCTATCCATTAAGAATAACTAAAATATATAATATATAATTATATACTATTTTATAAATATGTTAATATATTATAATATTATCTCCTAATATTATATATATATATATATATATATTATATATAATTATATATATTTATATATTTCTAATATATTATATATATCATATATTAATATATATATATATATATATATATATATATATATATTATATATAATATATATATATAAATAAATAAATAATTGTACTTGTAATAAGTTACCTAATTCGAATGTGTTACTGTTAACAGTTACTAAGATCTAGGAATACTATTCATAATAAAATAATACCTACCTGTATTTGTAAAAGTCTATTAAGATTTGCATGTACTTTAATATTTATATGCTTAAACCTTCGTGAACTTGTAATAATCTACTAAAATTTAGGAGTACTTTTAATAATATGCCAATACCTACGTGTACTTGTAAGATTTACTAGGATTTAGGAATACTTTAGTAATACACTATTGCGTATTGTACTTGTAAAAACTGCTAAAATTTAGGAGTACTTTCAATTATGACTTATTATATATATATATATATTAGTGATGCAGGTAACATCCGCATCCACATCCGCGGAGCATCCGCACATTATTAAAGATCCGCATCCGCATCCGCATATTTATTGTCGAGATTTGATAAAGAATATTTATTAATAAAACTTAGATGAATTTTTGAACGCAAACGTTTAAATGAGCAAGACATGATTTGACTCAAACTGTGTAATTAGTAACATGATTCACAGCATGATAGTTCAAATAGTTTGAGTCAACAGAGTCACATAAGATTAGGGATGCAAAAATAATCAGCGACTCTACAGCTTCTGTCTCCGATGTAATACCATTAATCTCAACGCTAAGGAAGCATTTTTGAACCATTGAAATGAAAATGATAACGCTTTCAAAAGATTGAAAGATGTAATTAAAATAGAGCTTGAAAAAACACATTTGGGTTCTGTTGGGAAATTAATTGACCTTCATTACTATTGCCACTTACTTAGATTCCCCGTTATAAGGCAAGTTTTTTTGTAAGACAAATATATAACAAGTTAAATCGTCACTTCTTGTTGACTTTGTGTTGAAAAACTTCAATCCGAACATCCTCTATTAATTAGCCACCTATTAAAAGGAAAAAACGAAATATACAGAAACAATACCTTCTACAAGCTAAACTCAATATACATCACTGAAGAATTTCTACAGTCAGTAGTGATAAAGAAACACACGCATTAATAAAAAGATACAGCGCAAAATGATTGGAAAACTATCACAAGAAAAGAACGACTAGATTACAAATCAAATTGACAATTCCCATCATTTGGGCAGAGTGGAAGTGTTATCAAAATGTATACCCATGCTTAAGTAACTTGCAAGGAAATACGTGGCCTGTCTCCGAACTAGTGTTCCATGAGAGAATATTATGATGAGAAAGTCCAAACAGACTCTTCAGCAGAAAAGGCAGAAAAATATATGTTTCTCTCAAGCATAACCTTCTTATATGTTGATAAAGATCAACACTAGTGACAAAGAAGATTATTATAATCCATTGTAAAACTTCGTCTTTCATTAAGGTCGGAGGTTAGGGGAAAGAGGTTGGTGGTGTGCATTTGAGTTGGGCCCCGTCACGCACCTTTGGTAACACATTATAATTAAAAGATTGTGCGTAAAACTCTCTCTCTCTCTCTAGGTATTATATATTATTAATCATATATATATTATATATATATATATATATAGTATATATATATATATATATAGTATTATATATATATAGGTATATATAAGTAATATATAGTATATATATATTATATCCAAACATTCGCATCGCATCCGCGATGCGAAAAGAAAGAGACATCTCTGCCAGCATTTCACTAATATATATTACTATATATATTATATAATATAGTGATAGTAATTAATATAAATATGATATATATATATAGTACTATAATATATATATATCCATTCAATATTATATATGAAAGTATATGTTATATATAAGTATTATATTACTATATATATAATATATACCATAATAATATATAGGTAAATTATATCAATATATATTAAATATAAATCAAGTATCATATATTATATATATATACTATATTAATATATACTATATTTATTATATATATATATATATGATATTGCACTAGTCCTTTAATTACATATACCATATTTTATTGTTTTTGCTTGCTGGTATTAATGGTACTAATATTTGCTTAGTATTTTCAATTAGAGTACTACGTATACCTTGGTATCTCTATTAATAGTGTTGTGGAGATATTCAATTCATTTCTATATTTATTCCTTCGTGTTACTTATTAGGTTGTACCCACGACAAATTAAGCCAAATACTTTTAATTATATACTTACATCTGAATGTAATTTGTTCATGGGTCTATTTAAATTCAAGAGTGACGTCTAACTTATTCAAGTTAATGCAATTACAATTTACTATAAGGATTTGTAATAGATTACTAAAAATATTTATTTACGAGTAGATGATGATTAAAACATAATTTTCGGTCTAAAACTTAGGAAAAAAAATTTATTCAAAAAATCTGTTCACATTAATTGTAAAAGTAATAATAATAGAGTAAATAATAACTGTAATAATAAGAATAGTATAATAATAATAATAATAATAATTAATGTAATAATAATAATAAATACAATAATAATAAATAGAAATTAATTATAATAATAATAATAATAATAATAATCTAATAATAATAAATTAAGAATATAATTATGTATATATATATATAAATAGTACTATATATATAGTATATATATAAATATATTATATATACTATATAATATATAGTATATATATATATATTATATTATATATTATATTTATATATACTATATACTATAATACTATATAAATATCAATATATATATATATATATATATATATTAGTAATAATATTTATATAGTATATATATATTATATATATTATATATATATATATATATTAATATATAATATATAGTATATATATATTAGTATATATAATATAATATAATACATATATAATTATTATATATAATATATATATACTATATATATATATTATATATAATTATATCTTAATCAGCTATACTAGATATGCTATATATATTATATATATATATATATATTACTATATATATATATATATATGACACATTTCAGTTTTACCCAATCTTAATCTCTCGCCAATTTTTTGAGGGAAAAAGACAGAAAAAACGATTCCTTCAATGGACAGGGAAAAAAAAAATACTTTCAGTATACTGCAAAAGAAAATAGCTGAATAATTAATAATATTTAGAGTAAGTGTTTAGTGGGTTAAGTAGTAAGTACAGTAAGTAAAGGTAGTAAGTAAGTAAGAAGTAAGTAAGTAGTTTTTAAGTTTTAAAAAAGTAAGTAAGAGTAAATCAAAAGGCGGAGTACTACTTTGTTTCTTAAAAAGTAAAAGTTAAAATAAGCGTCAAAAATTAAGTTTATTAAGGGTATTATTGACTTCTAAACATTAATTGCAACTTTATTTATTTATGCTCTCATTGGTTAAAAAAAAAAATTGGCAACTTTAATCTTTGCCTATTAGTTAAGTAATAAAATACCTCTAAAAGTGAGAAAAAATACAAAAATTTTAGTAAATTATAAGGTTTTCGCGTAAAGAATCCGTACCACTGAAAATAGCCACCTCTAATTTATCCTTAAATATATTATAATATATATATATTATATTATATATATATATAGTATATATATATATATATATATATATATAATATTAATGATATATATAACTATATATATTTACTATATGAAATAATACAGTAATAAGACCCTCCCTAACTATGTACTATAAATAATATATAATATATTATATATAATATATATAAATATATATATATATATATATATATATATATATATATATATATATATATATTATATATATATATATATATATTTTATATATTATATTATATATATATAATATATATATATAGTATATATATACTATTTTTAAAAAAAAGGCTGACCATATATATATAATATATAATATATTATATATATATATAGTTAACACGACTATATATATATATACTATACAGTGGCGGGTCGTGTAAACATTGAGCATGGAGGGGCTATGGAGGTTTGATATATTATATATGATATATATATGATATTATATATATAGCTATATATATATATTATACTATATATATCAATATATATATATATTTATATATATATAATATAATATTATATATTATAATATATATATATATAGTATTATATATATATATAATATATATATATAATATATATATATGTATATAATATATATATTATATATATATATTATATATATATATATATATATATATCATATTAGTATATACATTATATATATATAATAATATATAATATATATAACATATACTAACAATATATTATAAATATATTAGATTATGTATATATAATAATATATATATATAAGTACATATATATTATAATATTATATTTATATATAATATAGACTATCATATATATATATACAGTGGCGTGCTCGTGGTAACTTCATGGAGGGCTATAGGTTTATAAATCATATAAAGTACTGAGTATAAACGCTAGTAGTGTAGTGTAATATTATATATATATACTATATATATATATTATTTATGTAGCTAATGATGGTATTATATTATATATTATTTTTATATATATATAATTAGGTTGGGTAAATATACTACGGCTAGTGTATAGTAATATATAACTATAGTATAATATACTGGTATATTACTCTATTTTGTAATGACATTATTTTTTAATTTATAGTTTCTTTTTAATGA
>JABUQX010040131.1:30000-45857 GCA_015478945.1 Trachelipus rathkii | reverse complement strand
ATATATATATATATATATATATTATATTATATATATAATATATATATATATATATATATATTATATATATATATATACATATATATATATATATATATATATATATATATATATATATATATATATATATAATATATATATATATATATATATATATATATATATATATATATATATATACATAATATATATATAATATATATATATATATATATATACTTTAGAGAGGAGGCCCTTGGATTCTTTTTTAGTGTTGTGCTTTACTGTCACTTCATTTTATTACTAAATGTATACAAATTAAAAACATTGTTTGGACACTTTTTAATGAAAATATTTAAAAAGGAAGCCGCTCTCGTCCCACCACGCGAGACCTCTTCAGGCTAAGGGACTGGATTTATTTCTTGATCTTCATCTGTTCAAGTGTGTTTCAGTTGCTCTGCTATTTTTCTTCATGGTGTTGTTGAATATTTTGATTTTTCAGATATTCATTTTGTATAAAATCTCATCTTAACTTCACCGGGATGCTAATTGTAGTTGTTTACTATTTATAAATGCAAAAAGCATTCCATGATTGCTGCGATGGTTCGTTGTGATTCGATATTCGGATCATCTTATAATTGTTGATATTGATAAGAGTGGACTGTGTTACGCCTATACTTGTTAAAGCTGAATTTATGCTGTCTGTGCAGGTCATCTGTATGTATTTTTTTCTTCTTCAAATCTATGGTTCCACCTATTATTATGTTTTATTGCAAGTATTTCAGGGGATGTGATATATACAGCTTGGGAGATTTTCTTTTCGTTTTTTGGGTTTGAGAATGTTTTTTAAGCGTGAGTTATTTTAGAATGAGGTAATATTTTGGTAATATATTGTTAACGAATTATAATGTAATTGATAACGAAATTGGTAAAAAGGCAGGTGTTGCTATTTTTTCGGAAAAGGTGCGATAGTACCTCTTTTTTGCTTTGTTAAAATGCTTTTGTGATGAAAAACTCAGGATAGTAAAGTGATTTGAAAGTATTGTGGATGTATTTAGTTTCTTGTGCTAGAAGAGGGGGAGAGCATATACGAAAGGCACGGAGGACAGACAGAACAGAACAGCTAATTTTGTGTTTGGGGGAATGATTAGATAGCCATATTATATATATTTATTGCTAAACTTCGTTTTCAAGAGAGTGTGAATTGCAAGTGATTTATAAAAAATTTAATTCCAATGTGATTAAGGTATCGAGGAAGGGGATAGAGTTGTTGGAAGGCATTTCTATCGTATACTGAACTGAAGGATGAATAGAGTTAATATAGTTTAGGACATCATTAGGGTTGGTGTTGTGAGGGAGGGAGACAAAAATGTCATCTACATATCTAATCCATAAACTATTGTTTAATAAAGGGTGGGGTAAAATATGATAAAATTCTGTTAGTTCCATATATATGTTACTGAGTATGGGAGACAGTGGGGATCCCATACTCAGAGATTTGTAATGAGAGATTAATGAGCTGTTTTAATATATGAAACGGGAAGGCCAATCTCTCATTACAACATAACTTCTTTCATTTTAATGGCAAATTTTACAAACAAACTTTCGGCCTGAGTATGGGATCCCCACTGTCTCCCATACTCAGTAACATATATATATGGAACTAACAGAATTTTATCATATTTTACCCCACCCTTTATTAAACAATAGTTTATGGATTAGATATGAAGATGACATTTTTGTCTCCCTCCCTCACAACACCAAACCCTTAATGCATGTCCTAAACTATATTACCACTATTCATCCTTCAGCTGTTCGGTATACGATAGAAATGCCTTCCAACAACTCTATCCCCTTCCTCGATGCCTTAATCACATGGAATAACAATTACTTGCAATTTACCATATATAGAAAACCAACATTCGCACCAAACTATATACATTGGCTATCTAATCATTCCCCAAAACACAAAATTAGCTGTTTCTGTCATCTCTATTTCTCCGTGCCTTTCGTATATGCTCTCCCCCTCTTCTAGCACAAGAAACTAAATACATCCACAATACTTTCAAATCACTTACTATCCTGAGTTTTTCATTCCACAAAAGCATTTAACAAAGCAAAAAGAGGTTACTATAGCACCTTTCCCCCGAAAAATAGCAAACACCTCCTTTTTTAACAATTCCTCAATTACCATTAATTCGTTAAAAAAAAATATTACAAAAATATATACCCTCATTCCATCAAAAAATAACATTCACCTTAAAAAACATTCTCAAAACCCTAAAACGATAAAGAAAATCTTCCCCCAAAGCTGTATATATCCAAATCCCCTGCAATACTTGCAATGAACACATATAGGTGAAACCATAGATTTGCAAAGAAGCAAAAATCAACATACAAGATGACCTGCACACAAGACAGTATAAATTTCAGCTTTAACAAGTCATAGGCGAAACACAGGCCACTCTATCAAATCAACAATATAAGATGATCAGAAATATCAATCACACGACTACCATCGCAAAATCATTGGAATCCTTTGATCATTTTATAATAGTAACCAACTACATAAGCATTCCGGTGAGGTTAAGATAGATTTTATGCAAAATGAAATATCTGAAAACATCAAAAATATTTTCAACAACACCATAAAGAAATAGCAGACCAATGGCAAACCACACTTAAACTGATGAGATCAAGAAAAAGAAATCCAGACTCCCTTAACCTGAATAGGTCTCGCATGTTCGGGACGGAAATTAGCTTTCCTTTTTAAAATTCTATTTCCATTAAAAAAAGTGTTTTCTTTAACAATGTTTTAATTTGTGTTACATTTTAGTAATAAAATATAAACTCAGAAAAGCATAATACTAAAAAAGGAATCCAAGGGCTTCCTCTCCTAAGTAAATATATCACTTTTAAAGGATAAGTTCCTAAATATATATATATATTATATATATATATATAATATATATATTATATTATATATATATATATATATATATTATATTATATATATATATTATATATATATATATATAATTATTATATATAATATCTATATATATATATATATATATATATATATTATATATACATAATATATTAATATATATATATATATATTATTTCAATTACAACTTATTCTTCTAGAAATTCAATTATTTTTCTAAAATTTCTTTCGGAAATATTTATTTAATTTGAGTTAATTAGAAGTATTCCTTTTTTTTATATTTAAATATAATTAATTGAAATTATATTTAATTTTCATTCCTAAGTTTAAGACTTTCAGTGTTTTTGACTTCCATTTCTAATTTTAGCTAAACCCGGCCCCGGCCCCGGCCCCGCCCCGGCCCGCCCCCGCCCCGGCCCCGGCTAAATTAGAGCAACCACCCGGCCCCGGCCCCGGCCCCGGCAAAATTCCCGCCCCGGTCGGTCCCTTATATACCCATACCAAACTTTCTTGAAATTACTTCCAAAGATATATTGAGAGATCTTATTGAGAGATAAAAATAACTTTGGAATACCATTATAGATAGCCGTTTTTTCACTTTTATTTCATACAATCGACCTTTTTTTCTATCTTTTCTTCAAGGATAGTTTTCAAAGATTCATTTTTATGCTTTCAGAATTCATCAATTTATTGGTCTTCAAAGGTGAGAAATTCGGGTTTTGAAACTGTTCGCGGCTAATTCAATTTTATAAAAGTCTCAGATTAGTTCATATGTATATTATAATATATATATATATATATTATATATATAATATATATATAATTTTATATATATATAATATATATATATATATATACTATATATATATATATATATATATAATATATATATATAATATATATATATATATAATATATAATATATATATAATAATATTATTTAATATTATGATTATTTGTTTTATTACTTGTTATTTATTATATTATTATTTTAGTAGTAGTAGTAGTAGTAGTTAGCAAAAATAGCATCTATAAATTTCCAAATATATATTTTGTTTTAATCGTAATTAATTAATTTTAAACTATAAAAAATTAAATCTGTCGCTGCTAACTTTTTTTGTGCAAATTTTACTTTTTTCATAATAGGAATATTATAATTCGAACATCACTACAGAAATCTTCTCTAATAGTATAAGACGAGATTGTCAGAGCTATCCTGGTCTCACAAGTGATTCACGTATATATCTCTCATTTTGAACTGTTCATATCTACGTGTCATTACGCTCGGCTCTCTGATACATACTTATCCTCTACTCTAGTGCGATACTTTGATCTCCTCATTGTGTGTTCTTAACTCCATCTCATACCTTACCTTCTCAGGTCTAGCAATGTTTTACACTCTACTTCCTCTCTCTCTCTCTTACTCATGCTCCTCTTACTATACACTATGTATTACATACACTACTGCATGGCGATAGTACGTGACTTACTCTATTCTTCACGTCTCATCTATATATCTTAATACAAAGGACCGGCTGCTCTATCATAAGCAACTGCGCAAGTGGACAATGACGTCATAATCACACATTCTACACCACTACTTCTAACCCGGTGTGATCCCAGACCTTAACAGATTGCGATCACGATGATCAATAACATGAGATAAACATATAAATAATATAGCTAAGAAATCTATCTTAATTTTAACTGACCTCTACTCATCATAGACTCATTCATCTCTCTCGCGAACTCATCGCCACATTCCCATCAAAGAGTCTATCTTATCCATCGATAAGCGAGCTTATATAAGAGATCTCTGGATTTCTGAGCAATCGGGACTATACTCCTTCCGTCAATATGCATAGTTCATCCTATACCTTATGTACGAACGGCATCTCCTTGACGGACGGATCTCCTCTCAAACACAAAAAAAAAAAAAAAAAAAAAAAAAAGTGGAATCCAATTATCTCTTTTGAAAGTGATCATTACTCGCTTTGTCTACCCTCAATCAATGATCTTATTGATCATCAATCGAGGATCGATTTTAGGGAATCTAAAACCCGGTTTTTTTCTTTTTTTCTTTTTTTTTTTTTTTGACGTTGCGCGCCAAACTCGGAATTTTTGTGTCAATAAGGTCATGTGGCTAAATGCAAATTTCTTTTTATGCAAACGCGTGAGGCCACAAACGATGTTTATCCTCATGTCGATGCTATTAATAAATATCAAATAGGAATATATGTGAGTAACCATTTATACAGTGACTATATAATATAGATATGAGTATTTCTCGACACACGTAACTTTTTATAATATATATACTATATTATGTATCATCTTTGACCGTTACTAACTATGCTATAGATTAATATAGAATAAATATATATTATAAATATATTTGAATCATACTTAAATATATTTATAAATATGATATGTGTTTGAAATTAGAAATAATAAATGATTTGTTATAATTAGTGAATACTAGTGTTTTATAATACGCCACGAGGCGTTCTTAATATAATATAATAGGAATAATAGAAGAGAGTTGCGAGAAACAAAAATGAGATAACCATTACTACAACATACATAGTCAACAGTAAAAAACTTAGAAAGATTAATTTAAAGGAACCATATTCAAATATGATGTTGGAAAAATAGCTCGTGAGCATCTATACATTAAACGTGACAACGGGTTGGTGAAATACTAGCAGCGCATATATATCACAATCATACTTCAGTGAACATAAAGTATTCAGCTTTGATTTTCTTACTTCCCACTAAGCATCATCAATTTATATCGCTAGACTCACTTTACAAACTTCCTTTCTATTCTCCCATCAATAATTTAACAAACTCACAAATACGATCCATAAATAAGGTGATGTAGATAAAAGTAAAGTTTCTCCAATTTCATGATACGCTTATTAAAATCAATATTTAAGGACCAATTTTGGAAACTTACTTATAACAGCGGAGTACATTTTATCTCATTCATCCTGCTCCACTCACTGAACGAAAACAAATATTCAATATTGGTACTTACGGTGAGAATATACTTTCCATTATCTTACCAGATACCTCAATTTGTACCCATTCTAAATATAAAGAGCTCGCTAATAGCGTCTTACCATTATATAAAGGATACTACCTACTTCCTTCTTAATGAATGCATTTAGAGGCGTACGTGTGCGTGAAGTGAGTTTGAGTCGTTCTATATCGATTTATCGAATGTAAAGTAGTAATATTAAATTATGTCGTGCTCGTCGATGAGAAAAGATATAGTCTCAAAGATATCACTCGGTCAAACATTTTTTCTCTTCTTTGTCAATCGTCCAACTTTACTCGAGCCTAAAACGTTAATTTTCTAGTTATAGTGGGCAATAAATATTTTATATAGTGACATAGTGACGCACTCACAGTTTAGATATTTAATTTAATATATTAATATATATATATATATATATTACATATATATATATATATATATAATATATATATATATATTAATATATATATATATTAATATATATATATATATATCTAATTATTTAATATATATTAATATTATTATATTATATAATATTTATAATATATATATATATATATATTATATAATATAATTATTAATATATATACTATAATTACTATATATATATATTAATTATTATTAATGGTAGAGTGAGGAAGTCACAGCTACCCACTCAAAAGTGTAATATATAGAGTGATCTCTCACAATTTGTTGCGCACATATGTACACATTACGTCTATCATCAATCATAGATCATAGTATCAGAGTAGCACTATCCATTTTTATGTGCACACACATATGAGTACAACTGTTTATCATACTCAATATAATATTTAGTTGCGCTATCACCGAATTACGGAGAAATATATCGAAGTATTATATATTAAAAATATGTTTATAGTATGAAACTCCACTGAGAGAGAGATAGTAAAACGTTTGAGTTCAGAGGAGGTGGAAGAGCGTTCTCTTAGATTTAAGAATAGTCTCGTTCATATCACTATACCTCCTCTTAGTCACCTCAACGTAGTCACGATTGGTCCTTGCTTTTTTAATGTACTACACACGTTAACTTTCTATTCATACATAAATATTGTTAGTTGTTGTTGTGGAGGGTGACACGCAATGTCACAAATATTGATATAGATATGTTTTTAATTCTCCTCGTGATTGGTGTATGGTCTTCTCTCGTCTCTAGTTTCTTCTCTAGCAAAACAGCAACTTGTCGCGGGACTATAACAGTATTTGATTAACAATATAGAACGCTCTCCTACGTTTTTACCGAGTTTATTTATATCATCCTTCGTCACTTGCTCAATATTTCCTCATAACAATGTCTATGAAGTGGTTATATTGTGATTTAATTTTATAAGAACATTGTACGAGATTATTCTAATCGTGACATGAGAACTCTTCCTTATGTGTGTGCTGTCTAGAGCCACCGGCGGACAATTTTGCAGACCACGAAAGCCGCGCACTCACCCTCCGGCACTTGGCTGCACAAACCGATGTGGAGAGGATGCCGGAAGACTGGCACCACGTATCATCCTCGCCCATCTACTATTGCGAGTGTTGATTCTGTAGTAGAAAAAACACTGGAAGTATAGAACTCTTCACTTGACAAGCATTTAATTATTATCTCGTCTCTCCTAGTGTCACATACAGTACGTTACTGAAGACTATTGACTCTCTCTATATCTCTCCTAATACTGTGCGTCAAAAATACTTCTCTCCTATGTAAACTTGTCCTTTTACACTTGAACATTCTTATATCCTTACTACCTATTACAAATAACTTTAACTTATAATTCATTCATTATTTAATAACTATACCAACAATAGAATATACTAATTTTATTCATTCTTTTATCTACTAAATAATAAATCTCAACTTACAGTATTATTTTTCTCTCAAGTTATTTATTCATAATAATAAGGGTTTTGAACTTGACCTATCACTTACTCTATACCAGAATTTCGGTTCCGTTATCCACCTCAAAATACCTTGGGCCCGCGGTACTCCTAGCTCCTGCTACCGTGCACAGCCCACATTGTATCCGATAGGATATCTCAGTATTCATAATTTCTCACTTTCGTATATTAATTTCACAATACTTCTTAACACTATGAATCCGTCCTGTAGTAATAGCAACAAATACATTATTTGACTATTTATCTTAACTTTACCATACTTATTATCAAGCTTATGTATATAACCTAATATAAATTATCGACAGGTGATAAATGATCTGAACAGGTCTAATATTGAGTGACGACATTTGTATAAAATAAAAAAATATTCTTAGGTTATCAGAGTTCTATAACGATCAACAAAACTCTATACTTAAATACTTATAAACTATTAACCTTAACCCTAACCTA
This sequence comes from Trachelipus rathkii, assembly GCA_015478945.1. Lineage (NCBI taxonomy): Eukaryota > Metazoa > Arthropoda > Malacostraca > Isopoda > Trachelipodidae > Trachelipus > Trachelipus rathkii. The sequence continues at coordinate 37,524 of JABUQX010040131.1, read as the reverse complement.
AACCTAACCTTAACTTATTTGATTTGTCGAACCATTTTCTTTAGGTCTGAACCATTTGGTAGTCATAGCACTACTCACTTATCACTCTTTTCATAATAATGTATAAATATCTTTTTTAATATATGAGCAACTTATACACGAATACTCCGATTACTCATGTTTCTTTTGTTATTGATATTTATCTACAACATGTGTTTCCTTTTTTCCAGAAATGATATAAAATACTGACTTGGTGCAGTATCCAGTAACTGAAACTGGTAGTTCCCTATGCGATATTCTCGCCTTCATTTTATTAGAAAAATTACCACTGTAGAATGAGACCAACTGTAATCCGTGTGAGAGGTAGGTTCACTACTTATTAGTTTGCAAACCACATGCGTCTATATATAGGTTGAGTTCATCATTCTAGCATACTCGAAGGTACGTTGTGAGCTCAATATTATATATTTCTAATCTACCCTATCTAAATTATAAACTAACAAACCCTGTTTATCCTGTTGTTTACGAGATTATAATATACGCCGCACAGAGACTCTTGCTCCTCAATGAAAATTTATACTATCAACTTTCTATTACTATCAATAAATACATTAAATATGATTTTAAAGTTTCTGAGGGTATCTAGTCCCAAATATGGTACCTCAGATACATAAGAAAATTGAGTCTAACAGTTCAAAATGTTCTAACACTATTACAAAAATAATTTCAAGTACAAATACCTCACCGTGCACCTGCACAATAAGTTATTTAGTAAATTAGTATGTTATATAAGTTATGTTAGGTTAGGTATAAGTTAGGTTAAGTTCGTATATAGTTAAGCTTTATGTGTGAGATGATTCGTTAGATAGAAACTTACTTAATATACTCATGAAATTTGTATGTTATAAATTGAGTAAATGAAGTATTAATCCTATCTGTCACTGAAAATATATTTACTTTCACATTAAATTCACTACAATTTTCTTTCATGATGGGCAACTCGCGCAACACTCTTCTCTCACAAAAGTTACTAGGCAATTTTTAAGTGTCTATCCCTCCTAAATTGCGCTATCAAAAATAAATTGGACTCATATTTACCTCTCACGTTAAATCACTACTCATAAAATATATAAATAATTTTATATTTACTTATTCGATATAAGAATATGCAATAACCTTTACTTAGTACTACCTTACTCACCTATTTCACATTCATTCACTATTTGATAACTAATTCTTAGAGGGAAAATAAATGTCTATCTAACTTATAACTTATCTTCTTTCATTCTTACTATTCTTATCTTAAGTGTATTTACTCACTCACGATCGATATTTAACTATGCCATAATCTTAACCTTCTATGCCTCACGATAAGGCTAATAAAATCTACATTCTATTTAGACATTCATTAAACTGTTACCCTCCACCCCACTCCACTTTTCGCTATTCCTTTGGTTTTTTATTCCATTCAATTTAGGTGCAAACTTAACTTTTTCCCCACCACCTCCAGCTTATTTATGACTAACGTCGTAATTTCTTATAAAGATGTCTCTTTCTTCAACTCTCTTGAGCTTAATATTTGAGATGGTCTGTAACCCTGACGCATTTATCATTCAGTTATTAAAACTTATTGCCTTTTGGAGCTTGCACTCTGGTTGGTAAAACTGTCCCGCCTCTAGCTTTCCACTTCGACCCTCCATTCTTGCTGGAAACGGTGCACTCGTTCAACTGTGACGAAAAAGCGGTAACGAAGTTGAAAAAATTAGCCTTGGAACCTGTCGCTTAACCTGTTTTCTTTCGAAAGTTTTCGAAGTTATCATCAATTAACAATTGAAAGGAGAGAGAGAGAGAGGAGGGAGAGAGAGAGAAGAGAGAGAGAGAGAGACGAGAGAGAGAGCAGAGAGAGAGAGAGTAGGAGAGAGAGAGAGAGAACGACGACGGCTGGCTTATTTTTTGGTAAGAAACGGTCTACTATGGTAATCTTCCTTTCTCTTCTCTCTAATCCTTGATCCTTGCTATTAGATTCGGTAAATCTCTTACTGTTGGCGTTCTGAACATATTGAAGGTATTCCGATAAAGGTCTAGCCACAAAAACTTTCATTCCCTTCTAAACTTCTTAAAGATTAACACTCACAGCATAACCCATGTTAGGGAGGGGAACTTCTCTTCTCTAGTAATTCTACCAAGGATCCGGGACTAGCGGATCGAACCGGGCCCTTTACCATTGAGGCTCTGTCGCACTACGATTGAGCCACGTTAGTGGCATTACGGTATCTATCATTCTCTCTTTCATTTCCTTCCCGTCGTTCAGTAGGCATATTAGTTCAAGCTGTTGCAGACGTCCACTGTTCATCTTTCAATTCAATAATACTGGTGTTCCCTCAAGTTCTTTCTATCCCACAACTTGAAGCAGCTGAACTCTAATCTTTTTCGTATCTCCATTGATGCGACAAGAAAACCTGCCGTAGTTTTTCAATGGCCTCAAAAACTCAAATTTCCATCATCCACTTACTCACAGTAGTCTTCCACACTCCGATATCTTCTATGAAAAAACAACTCAAACTTCCTCTGTTTTTAATCTTCTGATCTCCTCTCTTCTCTCTTACTCTCTCTCCCTCTCTCTCTCTCTCTCCTCTCTCTCTCTCTCTCTCTCTCTCTCTCTCTCTCTCTTTCCTTCCTCCTTTCTTCTCCTCTTTTTTTTCTTTTTTTTTTTCCCCCCTTCCCTTTCCCACTCTCCTTCTCATCTCCTTAGGCCTTGTACCTCCTTCTTTAAGAAGAGTTCGTGAGACACTTCTTTCCACACATTCTCCTGCTCCACGTCTCTGCCCAAATCTCTGACCCAAAACTTAACAAATATACACATCACCATATATATATATATATATATATATATATATATATAATATATATAATAATATATATATATATATAATATATAATATATATATATATATATATAATATGATATATATATAATATATATATATATATTATTATATATATATATATATATAAATATATATATTATATATATATATAATTTCACGTCACGGTTTCCAACACGATTTTCATGAAACTGGTATAAAATCAGGGTTGGGATTTTTTTGTTTTTAAGGAAAAATCAATTTTGATTTTTTTTTTTGATTTTCTGAATTTTTTTTTTGAAATTTGATTTATTTTAAGCACAAATTGCTTTTTTTATATTACTTTTTATAAAATTAGTGCTTCACTTTGTTTATATCATCATTATTAAAAGGAGCAATATCATTCCTCTTTAATATTAATAAATATATATATTATATATATAACCATGTACATTATTTTTATCCTTTTAAAAGTATATAGATATATTATTATATAATATAATAACCTTTTCAACTTCACTCGAGCACAAGCCGATAATTTCATGAGTTATACATTGAAAAATTAAAATATGCTCAGAAAATGAAAGGAATAACGTTAAATATATAAGAACTCTAGATAATGGCCTTGTAAAAAATATGAATGACTCTGACAATATGTACAAATGTGCCATTGCGCACTCAAGAACATATTAGTCATTACGTGAGTGATGTGCTACTTACGGACTCCATTGATAAAGTGCTTGAAAATTAATAAATATATAAAAGTAAGAGAACTATTAAACAAATTTTAATAAAATGAAGTGATTCACATGTGCAAGACATTATTTTTACATATTATAAATATCAAATTAGGAGACCCTTAATTTTTTTTCATGGCCATTTCTTCCGCAGTTTATTTTACGTTGCTGTATCGCTATCTATTGTAATGTATTCGAAAGAATTAGTTGAGGTTACTAAATGCTGAGTATGGTACGGTGAGGGTATATGTGAGGAGAGAGAGAGAGATGGGGACAATATGCGTGATGGAGTGATTCGTTACGAATGAATTCCTTCATAGGCTCTAGTTTATTAGTGATAGATTGTAATCATATTAAAACGTGTATATCCCCATATTTCGAGCTGTGAAGACTTTGTTTCTCTAGTAGTCATGTTCTCGTAGAGATATTCGCGCCCACACCCCCTCGCTTATTTCTAAGACATCTTCTTACATACATGTCGTCTCTCTCAAGGCTATGTTTATGCACAAGTGGCGTTGCCGAGAACAAGAAAAAATTATATATATGCAGAACTTACTCTACAATACGTGCAACTCGATTTTTTACGTAGACTCTTATATAGTCTCACAAAGAGAGTACATGAATTTTTATATACGCATATTTTGATTTTTTGTAGACTCAACAATATCTTGTTAACAGAGTCATGTTATCCTATAGTTAGCACCTAGATTTTGATCTGAGCTTATATAATATACCTCAAATTCGATGCACTTGCACAGTTGCAATTCATTTTTTAATATAACAGAGTGAATTAAAAATATAGAGAGAATAGATGAATGCCACCACCCCTCCTAGATTAAGTGAGGCTTCATGCTACGTGTAAGCTAGTTAGGTGTTATATATACTATTATAGTATATATAATAACTATAATATATAATTAATATATATATATTATATTATATAGTAATATTATTATTTAAAATATTTAAATTTTAAATATATTTATATTATATTATATATATATAATATATATTAATTTTTATGTTATTATTAACAGTTATTAAACATACTCAACTCGTCATATACTATAACTAGTGAGGTCAGTAAGCTACTATACCTATTATAAATATATCTATATATGTATAATATGATACTCGTTAATGTGTTATGTTTCATTGTTTATTAAAAATTAATAAAAAACTCAATGGATAAGATACATATATAGAAATTAGTAATCAATATGATTAATTCTGTGCTCATCATTTTGGTCTGAGCAAGACGGAGCCAGAGGAGAATAGCTCACACAAACACGACCGACCAGGACGAACCTGGGTCTTCCCAACCTTGGGCAAGGTTGTGCTCTACCCCTGAGCTACCGCACGCTATTTTGGCGTTTGATCCATTTCTTCTTGACCTAGGCGAGCCAACTCCGCCGAATGTACGAAGAAAAAATCTTCATAATAAACAAATGCCGCCATTAAATTCATTTCTTTAAGAGAAGAGAGGATAAATCGGAAAAAAGACAGACTCAGCTCCATCAATCCAATACGAAAGAAATCCTTCTTTATATTATATATATATATATATATATAATTTATATATATATATATATATATATAATAATATATATAATATATATATATATATATATATATATAATATAATATATATATATTTAATATATATAGTAATATATAATTTAATTTAATCCTAAATAATAATTATATTATAAACCTGTATTAATTAGGTAATAATAATGATAATTACAATTTTATAAAATAATATTTAAAAAAGGCAATTTGTGTCTTAAAAAAAATCAAAAAAAAATCAAAAAATAAAATCAGAAAAATCAAAAAAAAAATCAAAAATTTTGATTTTTTCCTTAAAAAATCAAAATCCCCTATATATTTTATACAAACATTTTCATACATTTTGGAACCGTGACGTGGAAATTATATATATATATATATATATATTATATATATAATATATACTATTATATATATATATATATATATATATATATATATATAATATATATATATAGTATAATATATATATATATATATATAATATATATAATATATATAATATAATATATATATATATATATATATATATATATATATATAGAGTGATTGGGCATAGCGGTTAGTCTTGCGGTTCAGAAAATGGACAGAGGAAAGAGAGAGAGAGAATGTGTGGCAAAGAAGAATCGCACGAACTCTTCTTATAGAAAGAAAGCATTAAAACAAAACACATTAAGGCAAACAGTGGAGAGAGAGAGAGAAGACGAGAGAAGAGAGAGAGAGATGGAGAGAGAGAGAGAGAGAGAGAGAGAGAGACGAGAGAGAGTAGAGAGAGAGAGAGAGAGAGAGATAGAGAGAGGAGAGAGAGAAGAGTTCAGAAGATTAAAAACAGAGGAAAGTTTGAGTTGCATGTTTTCGAAGAAGAGGTTTGTGGTGGTTGTGTGGAAGATTATGTAGAGTAGGTGGATGAGGAAACTTGTGTTTTTGAGGCATTGAAAACTACCAGGTTTTCTTTGTCCCACAATGGAGATACGAAAAAGATTAGAGGTTCAGCTGCTTCAAGTTGTTGGGGGATAAGAAAGAACCTTGAGGAACACCACCATTAAAAGATTTGAAGGATGAACAGTGGACGTCTGCAACAGCTGCTAATAGCTACTGAACGACGGGAAAGGAAATGAAAGAGAGAATGATAGATACCGTAAATGCCACTAACGTGGCTCAATCGGTAGTGCGACAGAGCCTCATGGTAAGGGCCCGGGTTCGATCCCTAGTCCGGATCCTTGGTAGAAATTACCTAGAGAAAGAAGTTCCCCTCCTAACATAGGGTTATGCCTGTGAGGTGTTAACTTTAAGAAGTTTAGAAAATGAAAGTTTTGTGCTAGACTTTATCGAATACCTTCAATATGTTCAGCGCCACAGTAAGAGATTAACCGAAATACCTAATAGCAAAGGATCAAGGATTAGAGAGAAGAGAAAGGAGATTACCAGTAGACCGTTTCTTACCAAAGCAGCCTCTCTCTCTCTCTCTCTCTCTCTCTCTCTCTTCTCTCTCCTCCTTCTCTCTCTCTCCTCTCTCTCTCTCTCTCTCTCTCTCTCTCTCCCTTCCAAATCTTCCTGTTGAGGATAATTTCGAAAAACTTTCGAAAAGAACGGAGGTTAAAACCGCATACGCGTCGAACGGTTTACAGGGGTTACGTTGGTTCCGTTGTTTTCGTCTCCGGTGTTCGTTGTTCAAGTTTTAAGCAAAGAATGGGAAGTCGAAGTGGAAAGATAGAGGCGACAGTTTACCAACCAGAGGTGCAAGCTCAAAAGCATAAGTTTTAATAACTGCAGGAGGAATGCCGTCAGGATCATACGCCTTCTTAATATTAAGCTCAGAGATTGAAGAAGAAGACATCTTTATAAGAAATTACGACGTTTTGGCTTAAATGAGTTGGAGTGGGGTGGAGGAGAAGGAATAGTTAATGAATCGTCCATGAATGAATAAAAACCAAAGGATAAGCGAAAAGTGGAGCTGGGGGTGAGGGAGAGGAACAGTTAATGAATCGTCAAGAATGCGAATTTAGCCTCGCAGAGTAAGATTGGCGAGCTAATATCATCGAAATACACTAGAGGAGAGAATGAAGAAGGAAGTAAAGTTAGTAGACATTTTTTCCCTCAGAAATGTCAAAGGGTGTGAAGAGGAGGAGCTAGAAAGGTTTTTGCATTTCTTACGAAGAAAAATTTTTTATTTAGTGTTATCGAGGAATAGATTTTTCACGATTTTGGGATGAAATTAAGAAGCTAGTACCGAATGGTCGACAAGGAAAATGATCGACAGGTCAATTAGTCTAACATTTTTAAAACAAATCTGCGTTATAGAGTTCTCAACGATCCCAACAAAACTTAACTAACGTAACTTAACCTAAAAACTTTACCTAACCTAACATAACCTA
>JABUQX010040131.1:20000-25000 GCA_015478945.1 Trachelipus rathkii | reverse complement strand
CATAAACGATTTCAAACTATTATAGCAAAGAATTTCTTCTCATCCGATGTAACTAACAAGTGGAATAGTCTTTCTTATTAAATAGTGAACTAATAGTGAAATAGTATCGACTCATTCAAGATAAAGTTAGATATGCATCTTAAAGAAATTAGTCTTATAGGTTCTAATTAACTTCGACCTTTATTCTATTAACAGACTAGAATTAGTGAACTAGATAGAGTAAAATCAAAATAGAGCTAGTGAAATTGAACTTGATTTTCACTTTATTAAGACACTAGAATTAGTGGACTAGATATTGTAAAATGAAACAGGTGTGTTCTAGATATAGTAAAATCAAAGAGATCTGCTCTAAGACAGTGGACACATCTGATACAATAAGTAAGTAATAAAAACATAACAGACTAGCCTTGAGCGAACTGTAAATCTTTGCTATATTGTCGATATTTTGTAGTTCTGTACTACTACTACTACTACTACTACTACTACTACTACTACTACTACTACTTTCCTTATCGATACCACCACCAATAATAATAATAATAATAAATAATAATAATAATAATAATAATAATAATAATAATAATAATATAAACCCATAATATTAATAATAGATCTCTGAAATGATTTTGTATGCGTCTGATGTTGCTCCTTCACTTCAGTTCTTCAAATTTCGGAAATCGAATTTAATGAAATAAAAGAATATTTTTCTCTCGATAATTGTCTTCTCTCTCTCTCTCTCTCTCTCTCCTCTCTCTCTCTCTCTCTTCTCTCTCTCTCTCTCTCCTCTCGTCTCCTCTTATACTATATAATATAATATTATATAATATTATATATTTTATATATATAAATATATATAATATATATATAGTATATATATATATTATAAGTATAATATATAAATATATATATACAATATAACAAATATAGTCATTATTACAGATGCAAATATATACTAATATTGAAAAAGGGATTATATAACAGAAAGGAAGAGATAAGAGAATTAGGAAATTATATAATAAAAAATGCCAGGAAAACTTTGAAAAATGTCGCCATTGAACAGAATTCAAATTGGAAATTAAATATTCCGGTAAAACTAAATATTCTGGTAAATATTCCAGCCAACTTGATTCGTGGATGTTCTGCTTAATCCTCGTAGGAGTATAGAGAAGGTTTATAAATTGAAACCAAAACCAAACAAAACCTCTATCTTTAGGTTAAATTTAAATAGTACTAAGTTGGAAAATTTCTCCTACCAGTTGCTGCAATATGCTTTGATCATTTTGTGAACTTTGTCTATACGATAAATACAATTCGGATCTATAATGGAATCGAATTTTAAATCATAGAAACCCTACCCTTTGTCGCGTAAAGAAATATGCTTTATATTTTGCCTTCGACAATACTTGAGAAAGATGATTTCTATACAATGGATTCCTTTATGATATCATCCTACCCTACAAATTGTAGCTTGTATGCTGTGTGCCTAGAACACTAACAACACATTAAGAATGCAAAAACCTCTTCAGAAGAATAAGTAAATTAATGTAAAATAAATCGTGTATGTACTGAAAACCCCACACTATAACCGCGTTCAACTCACCAAGAATAAAGTACATTAACTATAAATGCCCAATGTACATACTTTCTTTAATCCATTTACTAACAACACTCGAGTAGGTCTTCGTTGTAAACCTCCTTGAAAAGAGCCCTACCAGCTAGTGATGATAATCTCTGGGGGGAAAAAAAAACACGGAAAAAAGCTGTTAAATGCTCTGCATCAAATGTTACGGAGTTGTTGTTCAGACTGAAAAGTATTCATCATATCTAGTAATAGAAAAGAAATATAATTTCAAAATAACGAAACTCCCGCGCCTAAGGCTTTTTTTGTTAAAAAGGCATCCGTCGATAAGCAAAAACATTAAGAATGCAAAAACCTCTTCAGGGAAATATTAAGTAAAAAATATAAATGCCCAATGTTACATGCTTTCCTTAACCTCCAGAATTGCGACTTTAGTGGGGGTTAACCAAGAAAGTAGGTGTGTTTGTCCATTTATACAGCAGACCAGACATACTATCACGAACAACATGAGCCATCATCGTAGTGTTTTTTTTGTCTTGTTTGGTTAATTAAATATATGTATGTAAGCGTAGAAGTTAGAGAGAGAGATTACGATTGGATGGTTTTGATGTGCTACAATAGTCAGATGTGTGTTTAATTAAAAATAAAACAGTGATAGAAATATGTCTCCCTAGCTCAGAAAGAAAAGCTGTTATGAAGTTTGATCAATGTTACGAATTGTAAAAAAAAAATAGTATCTTAGAATCTCTTTTCGTCTCTCGTCTCTCTCTCTCCTCTCTCTCTCTCTCTCTCTCTCTTATTATTATATATATTTATAATATATTATATATATATATCTTATAATTCGTGGCTGAAGGTTTTTAGATCCGTCCAAATAAATAGTGTATTACAATATAAGTAAAAATAAATCATTTTACTTTTATACCTAAATTAAGCCTGGTAACAACACAAGACGTTCTTCAACATGTAGATCAGTTTTTTTTTGTCTTTTTTGTTTTTTTATAATCTAGAAGAGAGATATCATAGGGAAATAGTCAATGTGTTTTCTCCCTCAAAGAATACAGTATGAGAGCATCTCTCCTCTCTCTCTCTCTCTCTCTCTCTCTCCTCCTCTCTATCTATAATAGGCTATTTATCACATACATATACATTAAAACAAAGTCTACATACCTTTATATATCAGTTAATATAATTATATATTATATAAATATATAATATACTATATATAATAATATATGGGAAATAGGAATTCGTGCTCTTCGTATCAACTGTGCCCTTCTTTGCAATATATTTTGAGCATGAGAGAGCAGAGAAAAGTATGCCACAAATGGTAAGGCTTAGTAAAGAAGGAGAATGAAAAGCATGCAGACATGAGAGGGGAGGATATCGAAAGAAAACTAATTTGTCCTTAACTAGTAGAGAAGACATGATAAGCTGAAGACGGTAGTGTAGAGGAAGAAGAATGGCTTCCCCCTGATTCCCATTTAAATAAATGGACCAATCAATTAGCCGTTGGGGAGGAGATAAGAAGAAAGTGAAACTCGTTATTGCGAAAACATTTTATCCGAACTGACTTGAGAGATGGATGGATAATACAGATAACAGGACCATAGCCAGATCCTACTCTCTGCTCATCTCTCTCTCTCTCTCGTACTCTCTCTCTCTCTCTGGACGCTACGTGCTCTCTCTCTCTCCTCTCTACTCTCTCCTCGTCTCCTTTCTCTACTCTCTACAAAAAATAAAGAGGGTCCTCAATATCCTATAATTAAGTCTTTTCAATTATTGACTTATATCTATCTATAGCTATACTATCGTATCGATGTATCGAATATCTATCTAATCCATGCTGGGGCCAAAATAGCTGATACAATAAGGAAAATATGAAATTAAAAAGATAAAAAAAAGATAAAGATGAAAGAAGAAATAGACTTAGAGAGATTGAGATGAGAGAGAAAGAATGATATAAGAGACAGATGAATAGTAGATGAAGATAAGAGAAGAGAGAAAAGAGAAATGAGAAAAGAGAGATAGACGAGTAAAAGAGAGATGTGATGTAGAGAGATAGATGAGAGATGAATACTATGAATGAGAGAGTAAGAACGAGATAGTAGAGATTACTATAGAATTCATATACGTGAAAGAGTAATAGAGAGATAGATGACTTAGAAATAAAAAATATAATATTAAGGTAAGATAGAGATTAGTTCCCGATTGAATGAATTCCACTGAAATTAAGAACCCCAGATGCCTGAGAGACAATGTTCTCCAAGCCGACCCATTCATCTTCGGCATATTAATAACCAAACAAGAACCAACTCAAAACTGCGCCGCAGTATTCTAAACACGATCCGACCGGCGGAAACTGCGGCAGACCCATGTGTGAAGAGCCGTAGAAAAAACGTGCTGAGATGTGAAAAAAAAAACTTTATAAAATAATGAAATAGACCATAAAATTAACCTTATTCCAGATAGGGAGCAAACAAATTGGCTAATTGATCACCTTTAGTGCGAGTACTAGCGTTTTCACCGGTCTTCAGTAGAAACTGCCGCTGTTTATTTAGTGAAACGCTCGTAAGGATATGGTAAAAGAGCGTACAAGAAACGAAACTCGCAATATTATATTAAACAGACTACAGTTTATTTGTTAAATGAGTATTGCGTCAGTAAAACGTCCGTATTGTATAGTTAAAGGGAAGGCTCCTAGTTTTAGGAGACCTGATTGGACCGTCAGTTATAACGCCGAAATTAGACTGTCAAAACAATTTTTGCCTTTTAATACGCTTCGTTACTAAATGAATACCCCAAGGGTAGGTTACCGCACCTCCGAAATGAAGCAGACGCTGCGGTGATATACTCGCCTCTCCGGGGAGATTCTCTTCTCTTGTTCCTCCTTCCCTCTCGGCTGTGCTAGTTTATGTACGACGGCCTGCGTGTTTTTAGCCCCCTGAGGTATAAGTGCTGGCCGAGAACTTTGATATCCCGGACTCCTGCCATTGCTCACGTATTTTGACGAAAGGCATTAAAAAGAAAAATATTAATTATTTTTAATGCAGATCAATATTTATTCTTTTATGGTGAGAGTGTGTGTTATATTAATAATAATATTAATCAACAAATTATATATCTTTATTAAATGTACACTTTACATATTAAGAATTTATATAAATGTTACTAATATATATAATTTATTTTTTATAGTATTAACCTAAATTCATAAGGTCTCATGTAAAAAGTGGTTCTTCTCAAATAATTAATGTATTAAACCTTTTAATATTTTAAATCTCTCAAATAATTTTTATTATTTTATTATATTTTATTTATACTAATTTATATTCCATACTCTGCTCAAAATATTTATTACTCTGCATATATTATCCAACTTATTCCCTTTCTTTTCAGAAAATTTTCTAATAAGCAGCCT
>JABUQX010040131.1:0-10000 GCA_015478945.1 Trachelipus rathkii | reverse complement strand
GGAGTTTAAGTCGCGTATCTTGGCGTCGTCGTTGATGATTTGCGCTCGGCCTGTCGTGAGGACAGGATCTATCCTGGTAGTGGTCCGCTCAAGGAGTTATTTAATCTGCATACAAATGAACTGCGGTACAATGCGTGTTATCTATAAAAATTATACTCCGATCTAAGTGGTCTCTCCTTACATGGGTCTAATGTTGACCCGGAATTGCAAGCGGAGTACGTGGCTAATTATCTGTCCTGACATAGCGGTCCTTATTCCTATTGAATAGAGCCTCTTTCATAGGTTTTAAGTCGCGTATCTTTTAGCTTGTCGTGGTTGATGGTAACACGCTCGGCATACCATTCGTGAGGACCAGGGATCTAATCCTGAGGAAGTGAAGAAGATTCCTCAAGGAGTTATTTTATCTATATATAACATATATATTATATATATATATATATATATATATATATATATATATATATATATATATATATATATATATATATATATATATATATAACAAAAGAAAGGGAATTCAATAGAATTATAGATTTTCCAGAGTAATATAGATTTTTTTAAGGCGATTTAAAAATTAAATCAATGACCTTGTCTAGAAACAAATCCTTCTAACAAATTATTCTCGCTTTTATTATTATTATTAATATTATTATTATTATTATTATTATTATTATTATTATTATTATTATTATTATTATTATTATTATTATTATTATTATTATTATTATTATTATTATTATTTTAATTATTATTATTATTATTATTATTATTATTATTATTATTATTATTAAAGAGTGTGTATTGAGGAAAAAAAAACAACATCAACTTCTTAACAAAAAAAAAAAAAATAAATAAGTTCAAAATGCAAAGTTGATATGTATTATTTTCAAAAATAAATTTGCTTTGTGAATATCAAATTTTTGTCGCCAATGTAAATTTGCATTATAATAATCACTTTCCGAGTTTGACGAGTTTTCAAGGAAGGTTGAAAATTCAAAGAATTATTTACAAATAATATATATATATATATATATATATATATATATATATATATATATATATATATATATATATATATATATATATATATATATATATATATATATATATAGAGAGAGAGAGAGAGAGAGAGAGAGAGAGAGAGAGAGAAAGAAAGTGAGAGAGAGAGAGAGAGACCTATCATATGTATGCTGTTAATAAAGATAACATAGGAAGGGAACCTGTTAAGATAAGCAATAACAGAATGATCGAATAAACTATATTCAACTTTTTAACTATGGCAATGAGAATACCGATCTAGTAAAATTGCAAACAGGTTGGAAAATATAAACAAATTATACAAATATTAAAACTAAACCAAAAAAAAATAACAATTATTAAGTAACGAGATACTGTAACATGTGTGAACAACAATTGAATGAAGAATAAAGTCTATTATTAAAGTCTATTAATAAAGTCTATTATTAGTTCCTCATAAAATGGATTCAACAATACAATTTGTACTTTAAAACACACATCAATTAACGCTCGAATTATAAAAAAAATAATAATAATTAATAATAGTGTAATTAAGGCTTAATTGCAAGAAGAAGAAAGTATTTTGTCTAAAAATATAAAGCTTTCTTTTTCAGTAAATTTCTAGATGAAAACAGTTGTTATTGTTGTTGTTGTTGTTAATAATAATAATAATAATAATAATAATAATAATAATAATAATAATAATAATAATAATAATAATAATAATAATAATAATAATAATAATAATAATAATAATAATAATAATAATAATAATAATAATAATAATAATAATAATAATAGTAATAATAAAAAAATGTTCAAATGTAAGAGGAAATTGAAAAAGCAACCATAACTGTTTTGTTTCTAATTTAATTTAAATAAAATATTGAAAGTTTTTCATTTGTTTATGTTGATATATTCAGTATAGTTCAACCCCCCCCTCCCCCATCTTTCTTTTCTTCTTGTTGGTTTTTAAATTTTTTTAGAGAATGACAGTGAAATTATTTTACCTCTATTTTCAGTTGTTTTTTTTCTTTTAATTGATTTTACAAGTGTTATTATATCTTCTTTCAATTGCTAAACGTTCTGTAAGTTGCAAGTCACTCACCACTATTTTTTTTCCTTCCTCTCATTTCTCTTACCACAAGAATCCTTTTAAGACTGACCTAATAATTGTTTTTCGGGAGTTTAAGTCTCACGGTAATATAGCCCTACTCAAGGAGGGGAACTTCTCTAGGTAAATGCTACCTAGGATACGGAAGAGGTATCAAACCTTGGGTCTAATGCCTTACGACACAGTCAGGCTCTCCACTCCTCCTTCCCCTATATAGCTCATTGCTTGCATCGTTACTCCAATTTCTTTCTCATTTAATTTATGGTTTACATCGTTACTGTACATTTTTTCTAATTTAAATTATTCTTCAAGGTTTTACATCGTTTCTCTGCAACCCCTATCTATCTATCTATCTATCTATCTATCTATCTATCTATCTATCTATCTATCTATCTATCTATCTATCTATCTATCTATCTATCTATCTATCTATCTATCTATCTATCTATCTTTCTATCATCTGTCTATCTATCTATCTATCTATCTATCTATCTATCTTTTATCTATCTATCTATCTATCTAATCTATCTATCTATCTATCTATCTATCTATCTCTCTCTCTCTCTCTCTCTCTCTCTCTCTCTCTCTCTCTCTCTCTCTCTCTCTCTCTCTCTCTCTCTCTCTCTCTCTCTCTCTCTCTCTCTCTCTCTCTCTCTCTCTCTCTCTCTCTCTCTCTCTCTCTCTCTCTCAGTTCATAGTTTACATTGATATTGTACAACTTTTACTTTCAGTTCAAACCTGATGGTTTACATCGTTACTTTGCAACTTCTCTTTTAGTTCATGCCTCATGCATTACATTTTAACTCTGCAACCTCTCTGTCTCTCTCTTTTAGTTCATAGTTTACATTGAAATTGTACAACTTTTTTTTCTTTCAGTTCATGTCTGATGGTTTACATCGTTACTTTGAAACTCTTTTAGTTCATGCCTCATACATTACATTTTAACTCTCTCTCTCTCTCTCTCTCTCTCTCTCTCTCTCTCTCTCTCTCTCTCTCTCTCTCTCTCTCTCTCTTAGTTCATAGTTTACATTGATATTGTACAACTTCTTTTTTCTTTCAGTTTATGTCTGATGGTTTACATCGTTACTTTGAAACTTCTCTCTTTTAGTTCATGTCTCTTTTAGGTCATGATTTACATCGTCACTCTCCAACTTCTCCTTTAGTTTATGCATCATGGTTTACATCGATACTTTGCAACTTCTCTTCCTCTCTCTAGATTCAGAGTTTGCATCGTTATGCCTTATTATTTACATCGTTACTCTGCAACTTATCTCTCTTTAGTTCATAGTTTAAATTGCTACTCCCCAACTTCTCTCTCTTTCAGTTCATGCTTCATGATTTACATTATTACCTTGCAAATTCTCCCACTTAGTTCATAGTTTACATCGTTATTGCACAACTTCTCTCTCTTTCAGTTCATATCTCATGATTTACATCGTTAATCTGCAACTTCTCTCTTTTTTTAGTTCATAGTTTACATCTCCAACTTCTCTCAATTTTGCTACATCTCACATTAATCTTATCTTTCCCTATATGTTAACTTGTCACTTTACCATTTTTTTCTTAACTTAGCTTTTCAGACTTTTAACGATATTATTTCTTAACTGATTACAAGGTGCAAACGCAAGTCTTTTTATTACAGCTTAGAAAGAAGCCTTTTACTATATCTTTTAGAACCTCAATCTAAAACGAGCAAATTTAACAGACAGATTTACCTTTTCTCAATTTCACAAAAGTTATTTAATATCCAACTACCTGAACACTTATATTTCATCATCTGCCGCGTTATCAACTATTATCAGAAACCATTAAATAAATTTCTAGAGTCAATTAAAGTGATCCAAGAAATCTAAAATTGAAATATTATTCTATTGATTCTACTTCTTATCCGGTTGGGCTCATATTATACAAACTATTCTACTCCATAATCTTCGTTCTCACTATTTCACTCTCTCTCCCATGTATCGCTTTCTTATAACGAGTTAACTCTACGACCTTTTGTATCTAGCACTATCTCTTCGCCTGCTTCTATCTTACAGCAAACATGCGGAACATTGAGAACGTTCTTCAGTTTATGAAACTGTCGGGACGATTGTCTAGCCGCGAACTAGTGGATATACAGACTCCACTATGAATATTACTTGATATATCTTCTTTTAGTAACTCCACTGTTGCACATCTTTCAAAACTATCCATTAGCCTGTCTCCTACATAGGTCACGCGTACTGAAAAATTTAAAAGTCCTCTTCGCTAGCATTCAACTTTCTAATTTTCACACAGACTCTCCGTTCGTTGATAAGTGGTATCTTCACCACCATTTGAATGACAAGATACTTCTTCGATTAGGCCGGTTTGTTGATTTTGATACTTTTGTTCCCCTGGGTCCTAATTACCCTAATTTATGAAAATCGGGCTGGGTATTTGGAGTTGAGGACATTCATATTATTATTATATAGGTCTTTTTTTTTCATGAGCATTAGAATGTATATGGTCTCTGTTCTCTCGCGCATATTGTTGAACTATGTGTAGAAAGTGAAGAGAGAGTGTTGATCTGTTTTTGAGATGGTTATTCAAATTAGTCTTCCGCTCGCAAATATATCACAGTACTTTTAGCTCTCTCAACTTTCAGGTCAAGTTCTAGAGTATACACTATATACACATAGAAATATTTTCTCGAGATTTATTATTAGAACCTTATTCCTCTCACATGTGGTCAATTACATATCTGACGTGAGAGCAGCAGACACGTTCCAATTTACAATAGTACCTCAAATAATATATACCAATAGGGACAAAAATCAACATCCCCTGCCTTTTATCTTACTGCTAATTTTTTTAATATTAAGCCAATCGCTTTCGATATGTATATATGTATTTTTTCATATTATAGTTCTTATCACAACAAATTACATAAAATCGTCATAATATTATTTTATTTTTCTATGGATAACTCTAATATCTCGTATTGCCATTCTTCAATAATTTAACTTTAGAGCAATCCACACGTGTCATTGTGTTATGAAGCTACGCAATCTGCGACTGTGATTGATTTTACATTACCTAGTTTATATCTCTATTTGTCATGCGCGAACGATTCCTCTTGTATCCATATTCACATATTATAACCTTATAGATTGTAAAGATCTTGATTACTTAATATTTTATTCTTACTGTCTGCACTTCGATTATTCTTCAACTCCACTTAATTGTTATGTTGTCGTTCATCTTCGTATATGTTTTGACGAAAATGTACCTCCAGAGATTCTCCCTACTATACCTTTTCCCCATACCCTTTAAATGCGCTACGCTTGTTACTTCAAGCAGTCAGTTGCTTCCTTCAGAGTTTCTTTCAGGGTCGGGTATAGCGGTCATTCTCATTTCGAATTTCTGTATTAAATTATAATTACCGATGGCATAATATCTTTACCCTTGTATCAAGGGGTTAGTAACTTAGACCTTTAGTTTCATCTTTTATCTATAACTTCACATTTTTCACTAGTATCGCCTATAATTATACTTGACATCGAATGATTAAGTTCCTCAACCTATATTTACCTCTTAGTATTTTTAAGGTGTAGCAGAAGTATCTATTAACTATGCTATGCATCAATGAGAATATTAATTAGTTACGGCTTATTTGGCGCAATTCCATTCTATTTTATATAAGTAGAATTCTATATCGCTTAACAGCCTTCATGAATTAGCGGTTCTGTTCTTAATTTATCTTCAACAAACTTTGACCAGAATACAAATTTCAATACATATCAACTAATATTAATCTGCATACGCCTCTCCTAGGTTCTTGCTCAATCAAATTAAACTCTATATATATACTTTATGTCTATAAGCACCTTGCTGATTACCTTCTGTAATAATACCGTTAATTACATATACAAAAACTATTCTCCACTCTACCTATTCTTTAGTCAATTCCATTATGTAATCCTCGTAATGTTTTATCGGTTAACTTTCTTAGACACCTTTCACTTTGTATATTTAATCACACCAAATCTTCATTATATTATCTTACTATAAACTATTAAATACCGATTAATCGTTTAATGATATCGATTATTTAATGCCACCATCTCTCACTCAGTAGTTGAGTCCTTCGCACTATCACGTATAACTTAAATAACGCACTACTCTCTATCTATTACTTATGTGAGAGCTGTATATCAATTGATATATACAATGAATCTCGCATATATGGTGTGTTCTGGATTCCTGAGTATATATAGCATTCGTGTCGCGCAGCTAGTTCACACTAATAGACTTGTATAATTCTAATTCATCAATTCTACTCAAGATTATGGAGATCAACAAAATATATCTCTATTTTCATTCTAGTTGCTTAAGCAGAATTGGTATATTCCCCTACCTGTCTTATTTCTATATATTTCTCAAACACTACTCGTGTCTGAGCATGGACTTATTTCTCTTAGATCTCTGAAAAAGCTGTACTGCAATGCATTACTATATTCTTAATGTATCCCTCCATGATTACCTTGCGTTTTACTTAACACCTCTTGGTAAGTTTCATTGTGGTAACCTTAAATTCTTATTTCTATCCTTTACATTATTCGCCCAGGACATGTATCTCTCTCGATTTTGTTCTTCCTCCCTATAATTCTAAAAGAAATTATATTTGGTATAAACGAATTATTTTTATTACCTATTATTGAAAACAGATGGTACCGAATGTCGAATGGAACCCGTAATAATTTTGGTGTCTATTATCCTGTATTCTAATGACTTATACTATGTTTTTATTATCTTTATTAACCTGTATTCTCGTCTCTTCTACTCTTCATGTCTCATCACATCACTAGAGTATTTCAACTGTTTAGATTACACTATGTTTTCTCTCTGCTCTACATTACGTGTTCTTAGCACTTTGTCTAGGAGGATTAGAACACGGTACTTAGGTATGATTGCTGTCCGAGATCGCGCTATCTAGACATACATTATGGGCGAGATTTTGTTTTGCTCCTTCTCTCGAGTTCTCCTGAATGTGTAGATTTATTTATATGTAGTCTCTAGTGTATTCATTCTATTAGTTTCAGTTATCAACTTGTTCAACCCTCCAATTTTCTGAGAGATCTTTTTGCCTGTGATGTTATGTAGCTATGTCGTATTTCGCATCGTCCTTGTCTTTACGCGAATTCACGTTTCTGTATTCAAGCGATACTAACTAAGACGTATGGGATGTCAAATGAAGTATGTTATAGGTATTTATATTGTTTTCAAACCTAGATTCATGTTGAATTACAAAACTTTCCTAGATTTGTGTAGTTCTTGTGTCAGAATATTTTCTGTATACATGTGTGTAACAGTTTCACTGTTCTTATATATTGAGTTCATAACTTACACCAAATAACTATAAAAACAGTGTTCTTTTGTCTGTTGTGATAGCTGTTCTTCACATGATTCGTGGTAAAAAATAATTTGCTAACAATTTTATATTCCCTTATAGTAACAAATATGCAACATATTTCATAGTCTTAAAGTGACTTTGATATTTTCTGACCCGCTGATAGCGGACCACATATGTTCACCTAAGTTCTCTCAACTTCACTAACGATTTTTATATAATACTATCTCTTATATTCATATATTACTACTCATATTTTATTATTATATACGAATGCCTCCCTCTCTAAATCACTTCTAACTCATCCTTAATTCAAAAATTAGTTTATTTCATATCTTTTTCTTATCGACACTTGACTCATTCTCTACCACATTTACATCTCACTCTAGAAAATTATCATCTTATGGATACTCTACTTCGTGTTTAATCTAAGGGACATATGATACTAACCATCATAAAGTTCTATCACACAAGAGTATATCTTAAGGATTTGGAACTGATAAAGTATCTAATATGGTCCCCTTTAATACCTAATTGATTTCTTCATAGTTCTTCTCTTATCTCACCTACTTCCTCGACAAATCACTCCATAATTATCCGTCACAGGCTTTTATCACTCACATATAGCACGCGTTTTTACTTTCTCACTGATTTTATTATTATCAATAAATATATAATTTCACATTAAGCATTTTATAGGATTATTATATTTTTAGAGTGTTCCGCTCCTACTAATCAGATAGGTACTTCTTTTATTAATGATCAAGGATTGGCAGACATTAAATTGCTGAGAGCTGTGCTATACATTGTATTGACATATAAATACTATGATAAAGTTTCTTACTTCCATGAAATTGATAGAATATTACCATAACCTAATTAACTAACTCACATTGCGAGAATTTTATCTGTTTGAGGAGACATATTACACCAAGAGCGCGCAAGTTTTCAGTTAATGATGTCGCGATAACTGCTTTTTTATGTTTCCTTTCTTTATGTGCATATACTGATGGACTCTGCAATATAATCGTCCACTATTAGTTTCGTTGCAATTCCAAACAGACTTGAAGTTACCCAATCACGAAATACAAGCCACTGGAAAGCTAAACGCTCACGTGCGGAGGATGACTATTGCCACTGCTATTGACCCGCAGTCACGTAATTATTTATCTTTCAGATTATACGGTATCTAACGGACAATGCTTCGGCCATGCTCTAGGACTTCTCTTCTTGCTATTCTATTCCATGTTATCTCTATTCCAGATTATATATTCTGCAAGTTATTCCTTACGGTATACACTATCGAATATCTTAACACTCATTACTTTACTATATAGTATTGCAACTGCCTTCTCTCCCTTAGCCACTCCTTCTCTACTTTATCCTATCACTTATACTATTCATCATCGTTCACTTTATACTGCACACTTCACTGCTCCGTGGACAAAAGGTAGCGACGTTAGATAGAACGTTGACTTTGCATGATTGGTGATGCCCACGCGTTGTGGTTTAGAGCAGTTTTGTCAGGATTGTTTCATCGTTTTTGGTAACAAATTGGTACTGAACTTTTATTATGCGCAAATTATTTATATGATCCAATCAATTATTGATTCACAGTTCTTTTCCTTTTATACTTATGAGTTGTTAGTCATCATTATACGCGGTGTCAGAATTCTAATATTTATTAGGTTAGAGAGCTTTTCACAGACATCATTATTTCTTCCGACTGCCTTATGTCGAAGCACTTCGTTTCTGACTTGATACTTTGCTATCCTTTGCATGATCTCTTATATCTAATATAACCTATGAGCTAGTTTTCATGGTAAACTCAGGTCTCGGCAGATTATCTGTATAGCAGTGGAGTTAAGTATAAATATATTCTAGTTTTGCACAATGATATAACATTTAGATATAGGATGGATTCGTTTTCTCAGATCTGTCCGCTATCTATATGCTATCACTATAGTGACTGGAGCAATACTATCCATGGCATTTGCCCTCTAGAATTCAAAGTAAGATATATGTGGTTAGTAGTTAATTGCACACGCAAATATCCTCATAATAACAAAACACCTGTTTTTATGGAAGTCGGCTCCTCTTAACGGTAGAATAGTACACAGTACGATATGAACATGTGACAGATGCAGTAGAGGACTATATATATATCTCTCATCATCACCATTACCATTATACTGCCGTTGTTAAAAGCTGTATTATTCTTAGCTTTAAAAACATAGTACAGAATTAAAATAACTTGGTAGAAAAATTTAATATGGTGCAAAGATATCTCCAAATTTAAAATCTCAACCCTCATTATATTGCTAAATAATATCTCTAAAATATTTTGTATAAAAATATAAACTAATTATTTGAAATTCTATTATCTACCTAGGTGATTTATTTGCTATTATGTGAAAAGTGTAATTATTATATAAACGGTTTTGACCACCCTAAATTGTTTTCTTAATGGTTATATGGTTTGGTTGAGGTATATA
>JABUQX010040130.1:47500-57059 GCA_015478945.1 Trachelipus rathkii | reverse complement strand
AAAATATCAGACATACTACAGAGTTATTGGACCCCATTAAGCTGAAAGAGAAACGTTAAGTAGGTTATGCGAAATGATTTGATGCGGTATCAGAATATCGCTGATCACATAGAGCGTTTGTAATATTTAGAAGTGTTGAGAATGTTAAAAATATTAAAAATTAAAACAAAGTATGATATCGTCAAACGTGCAGACTAGTGTTGGCCGAGCTCTGATTTTTGCGCACCCGACAACCGCACCGGCACCGCACCGGAGGTCGTGCACCCAGACACCGCACCCACCACCCGTATCCACTCGCACCGCAGCCGCACCGCGCACATCTCTTTGGCATGGCGCACCGCACCGCACCAGAGAGCGGACCACAGGCGCAACCGCACCCCGAACCCACCGCACCGAAGTTATATATATATTATATACTATATATTATATAGATAATATATATTATATTATTATTATAATATATTATATATATAATATATTATATATATAATATATATGATATTTATATACTATTAATATATATAAATATATAATATTATAGATAATATATATATCATTAATATATATATATATATAATATATATATATATATATATATGAATGGAAACATCCGCATCCGCACAATGAGATTAACCCACCATTGGGATATATGGAGTGTTAAAGTACATCCCATGGCACCCAGTTTACCCAATTGTTCTCCCTTTTGTGATCATATACCACATTCTTCCTACACTGGAGAAGCTCTCCCTTATCACACACCAGAAAAATTCCAATTACAGACCAACACCTAGCCTCTTAAAAGAAAAATAAAAAATGTATAAAATAATAATACTACGCGATTAGTCTCGGAGACGCCTATACGGGTGCCTTCCAAAAATAACCCCTTTTCCTCCCGTACCCTATCTAGCATTAAACGTCATTGACGGGCCTCCGGGTGATGGAGTTTAGTGCCGTCACGGAATGCCGGCCCTGTTGTTGATGTATACGGTCTCCTTTCTTCATAAATTTCTGCAACCGTTCTCGGTTTTAAATCTATTTTCTTTTGTTGGAACATCACCTCCCTCCTCTAACCTCATCCTTAGTTGCTAACCGATAACTAGGTTTTTGAGTTTCTGAATTCAAGCATCGTTGACTCTGTTGACCTCCTACTATTCCTTTCCTCAATTCGAGCAAAGGCAGTTGTCCAATGTGTTTGCATGATGTTTGTTCCGTGTCTTGATTTGAGTTCCCGAATATTTCTACTAATGGCTTCAGCTAATCTGTCAAATAAATCTGAGAACACATTCTCTCTCTTCTTAACATTTCTTGAAATCATCATTCTTGGTGATGTCAACGTTCACCACGCAGAAAGTTTTTCTTCATTCTCAAATAAAGCCCTGAGCTCGGGGTTATTAGTGTTCCATGATTACCTCGAGGCAGTTGGGGCAGTCCCTACGTCGTATCTCTGATCGTCTTTAAGATGAACCCCAACATTTTAGACCTTTTCCTAATCTCTAATTCTTAGCCTTATTCTGTTGAACTTCTTCCTCCTCTAGGTTCTCCGATGAATCTCATATCTTGTTTTCTGCTGTCTATCTCTTCAGGTCTTCCGCAGAAGACCCCCGCCTACGGCGAGAAAACGTCTTTGCCACTTCGGTGCTGTAACAGGTAGAACTTACAGTCGTACTTCTTGATTTCCCATGAAATGGACTACAGACTTCGTGGAAAGGTTCCTGGGCGATGTGCAAAGCGCGCAATTCTCGTCTAGCATGGAGCGTACAACCCCATGATCTTTACTTCAAACTTCAAAACCTAGATAACCTTGGTTAACTCTTCTTGTCCGTTCTATTAGTCGCAGGGACGTCCTTCTTGGAAAACTGTCATCTTCAGAATTTCAGAACCCTTTCCAACTTATATTCATCCCAAAATCGTGGCCAAACATCTATTCTCCATGACCACTAAAAAATTCTTTCTCATTTAGAAGCAGTAATCTTACTGCAATCTTCTCAAAGTCATTCTGACATTTTTTCAAAATGTTAACTCTTAACTTGCGTCTTCCCCTTGCCCTTTTAGTAGTTCTTCCTCGGCACTAACCTGCCGGTTAACATTCCACTAATAAGCTAACTCTTTGTCAACCTTTTCTTCTAATTCCACTTTAGACGAAGTTTTCCTCCAGTGCTATTCTTTCTTCTCCAATCCTTCCAACATATTTATGCTAATGCTTTGTAATTCTTCAAAAGGTGTATTCTGCCTTTTCAGAGCTCCTTAAACACTTGAGAAAAAATACTGTCCCTTAAGGCTCCTATGGTTTGGAACTTATTCTTCAAAGCTTGCACCATTCATTTGCAAATTATTTCTTCTCTGTCCATTAATTTCAACTTTTTCTTTTCTGAGAAGTTGCTCTGTACGAAAAAAGGGAAACCAATAACCCCAACTATCGCCAATCTCACTAATTCGGTTCTTTCTTATAGTTATCCAATCTATCTCCCCTAGCAGTGAGAAGATTTGAAAAACTCTCAATCTTCTAATTTTTTCTCTGCTCGCCAATAAGGCTTCCTTAAGGAGTGCTCTTCTGGGGGTCTTTCCAATCTCTCTAACTCTCTGCCTCTCCTCTTCGACATTTCGGTGATGCCACCGGTTCATCCTTTAATCTATTAAATAGTGGTGTTACTCAGTGGTTTCTTTTTATCCCAACTCCTTCTACGTTTCTAAAAGAACTCTCTATTGCTTCATCACAAATCCACTCCTATGCCGACGACTCCCCTTACTAACCTCCTGCCTTTGATTAGACGTCTTTTCAGCAACAATTAGCCACGCTAGGAGGGCACCTTGGATCACTAGGGCATCTGTATCTTTCTCGGAAATTTCTTTGGGGCAGTGAGGAAACAATGTTCTTTCAGTTGTGTCAAAAAGAATGCAGATGCCTCCATTCTTTCCACCTCCACATAATCTTTGAACAGCTAAACATAAAAGTTTTATTCCACAACCGCAACCGCGGTTGTTTAAAAATTTAGGAACCGCAAAAAATCCGTAACCGAGGATGTCGAATATTTTAGGAACCGCAAACAAAAAAACCACCAACCAGCCCGGTTAGTCAAAGAATCTCACTTCGCTCCACACTGATATATATAATAATATAATATATATATATATATAATATTATATATATTATATATTTATATATATAAATATATATAATTATAATATATATATATATTATATTATTATATATATATATATATTAATATAAATATATTATATATATATCAGGCGTAGACATAGGGTAGGTAGCTCTTACCCAATATTTTTGAGTCTTTTTTATAACAATAAACTAAAAATGTAGTTTGAAAAATAGATTATTGAAAGTGAAAAAAGAAATTGATTTATAAAAAAAATAAAAATTCAAAAGAAAAGAATTAAAATAGCAATTAGCAATTATAATTAACTAAAAATTTCATTTGGAAATTTGCCTCCCTACTCTGTTCTTAAGAGTAAAATTTTCAAGCTATCAGAGATTTTCATATTTCATATAATAATATATAGAGCCAGGCCAGACATTATTACCTTGCTGTGCGAATGAAAAATCGGAGAATTCCACGTAACGGCAACTTTTCGTTCAGGCGAAAACTTACGTAAAATTGATAAACAAGAATAATTTGAATCTCTCTCTTCTCTCTCTCTCTCTCTTCTTCTCTCTCTCTCCGTCTCTCTCTCTCTCTCTCTCTTCCTCTCTCTCTCTCTCTCTCTCTCTCCTCGCTCTCTCTCTCTCTCTCTCTCTCTCTCTCTCTATATATATATATTATATATATATAATATATATATAATATATATATATATATATATATATATTATAATATATATATATTATTATATATATATTATCATTTTTGACCAATTATAATCTTCAATGTACGCCACTGATATATATAGTATATATATATATATATAGTATATTATATATATATTATATATAATATAATATATATATATGTATATATTGTATATTATAAATAATTATATAATATATTAATATATATATACAGTTGTCACCATCATTCACGGGCAGAACCCTATTCAGGGAGGGGTGTTGCACGCCAAAATTTCAGCCGCTAGCGGCAAATTACCCAGATGAGCACAGACGCAGGCTTTTAAAGTGAGGAGATTAAATTCAGCAGAAACACAGAAGATGGAAGGGAGTCCACAAAACAGAGGGGGCAGGAAAGAAAGAAGCACGGCAGCAACTAGCTTGGATTACCAATATCTACACAAAAACTCGCGCAGACACAGCAACCCTTGTGCTAGAGGGCGTCGTTAAGGTGGTGAGTACGCGAGTGGTAAGTTCCCTTCGCAACACTCTGCCGCTGCGGTAAACCTATAGAAAAGATGATAAAGTAGCCCAATATCGCCCGAAAATAGAGGTCAAGTGAACTGGAAAGTACAGGACGAGTTTATAAGCCTTTTGCCTTTTGACTCGACCCTATCCAAAAGCGGGTGAAACCAGAGCCCCCCAAGATAAGAGAACAGTACTCATACAAGGGTTGGATAAGACCCCTTGAGCTGGAGTAACTGAGAAGAGAGAAAAAAGTCTCGCAGTATAAACAGTACTGCCCAGTTTCTTTGAGCCGGCCCTAGCACCGATTGTGATTGTGAAGTTTCCAAGACATTTTTTGTTTATGTTAGGGCCAAGGATGTTTTTATCATTGTCAACAGGAGAGACGAAGAGAACCGTCGAAAGAGATAGGAAAGTTAGAAGCGTGTTTTAGAAAGGGAGATTTTTAGAAGTTGATTTTTAAATAATTGAATTTCACAAGGTTGAGAAGACACCCTTGGAAATTCTATCCAGATCAGTCAGAATAGAAATCGGAAAGATTAAGATGAGAGGCAATTCTCGAAGTAAAAAGAGGGAGCAGAATTGAATGAGTTGAAGAATGAAGCGTCGAGGTCATCGGCATATGAGTGGGATAGAGTTAGATGTGCAGGTGAGAAGATCATTAGTAAAAAATAGAATAAAGTAGGAGTAAGACAGAACCCTAAGGACACCACTATGACAGGAAAAAAAGAAAAAGCGCCGTCCATCAACCACCACCCGATATTGAGCGAACTGAAAGAAAGTTAGACATATGCTAAGCAAAGAGAAGGAGGAACCCAAAGGAGGAGCTTAGGAGAGCAGGACGCGTGGGCCATACCCGATCAAGATGCTTTGGAATATGTCAGCGCGATCACACGCAAGTCTCCCGTAGTTCCTTAGAGCGGAAACCATAAATTAGTTAAATTGCAAGTATATCGCTATTAAGACCTTGACGCCGAAAAGCCGTTACTGGCGATCGTAAAGAAGAAAATGAGATTCCGAGTCTAAAAACATGAGATTGAAAGGGTTTCAAAGATTAGATAGAATACAATGAGAGCTATAGGGGCGATAGTTAGAAGGATCATAGGGCTTACTTTTCGGAAATAGGTTGGACACGTGCGTGCTTCCAACACTGAGGAAAGTGTTAGTAGTATGGAGACATAGAGAATATATTTGAACGAGGGTACGGATCAGCACGTAAGCACATTCCTCAAAACTCGGGGAGGAATTGCCATCCGGGCCCATCCGCTTTCCTACGTTCATTAGATTCAGGAGAGCCCAGTGTTACCCGATCAAATTGTGATCACAGGCAAAGACATAGGGACACCTGAGAGGAGGAAGGAGGAGAATGCCAGAATCGTCCAGGGTGAGTTAGAAGAAAATAGGAGCCGGAAGAGATTGGACTTTTCAGTTGGAGAGGTAGCAACAGAGCAATCAGATCGAATAGGAGGAGGAAAGGCAGATCAACAGTTTTTAAGATAGTTTTTGGCAAGATGCCAGAAAAATTTGTCAATAAGAGAACTAAGGAGGTTAGCCACTTTTGTTTGATGAAAGCCATCTTTGCTCGTCGAAGAGTATCCCTGCAACGATTCTAGCTGAATGAAATCGAGAGTGATAGGAGAAACGAGAATTTTTCCACTCCCGATACTCTCTGTCTCTGAGCCTGTAATGGCTAAGAGAAACAAGCACTATCGAAACCATGGATTTATGTGGATGAGAAAAGATTTAGTCGAGATGGAATGAACCTGCTTCATTTCCGTCAAACGATTACAGCTCTCACTTGAGCTGCAGAAGCCCAATGCGTCGATCAGAGTTAAAGCAGCCATTCCAATTATAGTTAAGCGTAAGAAGCGACGCGAGGCCCCCAAATCAGCCCGATCAAAGTGCCAGAAAAAAAACGCAATAGCATGATTACAGCTGTGGAGAGAAATCATTAATTAGATATATAATGTCTGTTGTCAGATTTACCAATAGGAGCGAAGGTGGTGTATTTATAGAGAGAAGGACATGTGGTGAAACAAAGGTCAAATGTGTTCAAGACTTGGTTGGGACGATCTGGAATGTGTGATTAGTTGCTCCAGATCGTTGGAATGCTGAATGATTCGGCCTCATTATTATATATATTATATATATTATATATATATATATATATATATATATATATAATATATAAATATATATATTATATATAATATATATATATATATATAGTAGAATACTTATATATAGTATGAGTTTCAAAAGAAAGATGTTGGAAGTATATAAGAGGAAATAAGAGAATACTAAAGGTGCATCCGATAGAGTAAAAAAGAGGGTAACATGAACAGTTTGTGGAAGAGATGAATGGGACTTAGAACGGGAATAGGAAGCTCTTCTGGAAGGAAGCTGGAAAGGTTTAAAGAATGAGAAGAATAAGGGGAACCTGCTTAGAATAATGAATAGGACATGGTGCTTTGTAAACTGATGGAAATGGATTGTGAGGGAGTGGAAAGGAAACACTTCGAGATCTGTATAATATTAAAACATAAGAAGAGATGATTAGTGAATGTGTGTGGGTTTGATGTCACAAGAATAGTATTTTTGGGATGAGGTAATTAGCAAGGAGAAGAGGTAATGGGTAAGTGAGAAAGTTGAAGTATGGCAAATCTGTAGGTAGAGATGAATTACTGTGAAAGATCTAAATGACGGAGGCAGATGGTGGATGATTGATTTGGAGTTGTGTAATAAGCGTTTATTTATGGAGGATAGTTCCAGGGAATTGGGAGAGCAATAATAGACCCTGTATATAAAGGTAAGGAAGATAAGGGAAACTGTGTAGGAAATATAGGGAATTAGTTTATTGCGTGTTTGTGGGAGAGATATATGCTGGTATTCTGATCGAAAGAGTTGCGCGAAGTTGACTGAAGGACTGATGGTGAAAGAACAATGGGCGTTCGTTTAGGAGTGGTAGAGGGCGTGTGGATCAAATCTTTACTTGAAACAAATGACTGGGAAAATGAGAAAGAAAAATAAATTGTATTAGGTTTTTATGGATTTGCAACAGGCCTATGATAGGATAATAGGAAGCCTACGGTAGCTGGTAGTATATATTGGCAGTGTTGGTCGTAGGCTTCTGAATGGAATTCAAAAGTATGTATGACGATAGTGAAGCGTTTGTTAGAATAAATGGCGTGTCAAAATGATTGTTTAATATTTAATATCGGAGTGAGCAGGATGTGTTATGTCCCCTTGTTATTTAAATTTGTATTTGGATGGGGTTATGAAAGGAAAGTTAGAGATGGGTTGCAGGAAATGTGTAGATGATGGAGAATTCGAGGTAAGTGGAGTGTGCCCTACCGTATATATGCGGAATGATTTGGTTTTGTGTAGGTGAAGCTGAAGAGAGTTTAAAAGATTGGTGTGAGACTGCAGAGGGTGTTAAAGAGGGTTGGAAAGTAACACGTAAGATAAGAGTAAGGTATGGTTGAAGTGAGGCAGTCCCTGGTTGTGGATTCACGACGGGATCGTTAGCAGCCTGAAACAAGTGTCTGAGTTAAAATTTAGGATATATTTGGATGAAAAGGAACGGATGAGCAGAGTTGTAGTAGGAAAGTTGTGAATGCAGGATGGTGGCTGATGCAATAAATCGTTGGTGGACGTAAAGGACTAAGTCTTGAGGCGCTAGGGTCTTACATGAGGAGTATGTTGTTACCTGTGTTAAGTATAGTAGTGAAACTATGGTCTGGAATAGGCGTATATAGTTCTAAAGTTCAACGTGTTCAGATGACAATCTTAGAGTGTGTTAGGTGTGAAAAGCATGAGACTAAAATTGAGGAATGAACGTATAAGAATTATGTGGTGTGAAGAAAAGAGTAAATGAAAGAATATAAATGAAGTACGTTGAGATGGTTGGTTATGTGGGAAAGAATGAAGGACAGTCGTTTGGTTAAGCGGATGTATAGTGGTGAGTGTGTTGGGAATGACCGGCTGGGACCGTAAGAAAAAGTGGATTTGAGTCAGTAAAGAATGTCTGAAGGAGAGAGGTGTGAGTTGGCAGAGGCGAGAATAAAGTGCATAATAGAGTGAATGAGGGTTTTGTGAAGGGTATGGTTGTGGCCCAGGCCAAGGGATGAACCCTTAACTTGACGATATGCCATAGTGAGGTCCGTCCGTCCCGTGAAGCTATAGGGTTTATTTCTGACTGCGGACGAGTTTCCACTAAAGGTACTTAGGCGGCAGGCTGCGCTTTCTTTTCGACTT
The DNA here is from genome assembly GCA_015478945.1 of Trachelipus rathkii. Taxonomy (NCBI): domain Eukaryota; kingdom Metazoa; phylum Arthropoda; class Malacostraca; order Isopoda; family Trachelipodidae; genus Trachelipus; species Trachelipus rathkii. The sequence continues at coordinate 48,493 of JABUQX010040130.1, read as the reverse complement.
GTCATATTCTTCGACTACTTTTCTTTTCGATGCATGTCACGCACCTTACTACCCCAAGTCTTGGGAAAAAAAAGAGAAAAAATAATATATATATATATATAATATATATATATATTATATATATTATATATATATCTATACTTATATATATATATATATTTAAATAATTTAATATATTATTATTATTATATAATTATATATATATATATTATATATATTATTATGATATATATAGATATTGCGATTGACTTTCGCATCCACAAATATTAAAAATAATTATTTGCATTCACACTCGGAAACTCGGGAATGGCGATTTAGAAAAACTGTTCTGGCGGATTGTTTGAGAAAAGATTTAGCAACTCTGTGAGAGAGTGATTAGAATGAGCCTTGACTAGGCGCTCCTCAAGGCTAGCGCCAGATAATTTGTGAGTTGCAGTCAATTCTACGCAATATTTAATATGGATAGGTTCATGACTTGTGGAGTATAGTTCGCTCCGAAATCAACTGTTGAACAATTCCGCAGAAGGTATCGTTATATTCCAGTGTGCTTGGGATTGACTTCGATATTTGTTCCCATTTACAGCGCCAAACCGTACAATCTTGCAATTGTAATTTAATTATCTCTGGAATCAGGAAAGAATTGACAGAGTAAGATTTTAGAACAGGAGGAAATGAGAAAAAGAAGTAAAGAACCGCCAATTCCAAGCTTTAAGAACGAATCAGGATACTTCCTGAAACTGAATGATAAAATGAGCAATATATGACAATGAAACGAAAATCATTTAAGAAGAGAATGTGTAGTAAAGTACAAGAGGATGTTTAAGATGGAATTATCTTCTATTTCGTCACGTTGAAATTCTTGGTTTTGTTCTGCTAGCGAAAGTATCGGTCTCTTTCAACACGAGCGAAATTACTACAGAGATATAGTTGAAACAAAAAGATCATGATAGAGTCTAAAACTAGTTTCGAGAGTTAAGTAGCCTCTGATGCAGA
>JABUQX010040130.1:5000-37500 GCA_015478945.1 Trachelipus rathkii | reverse complement strand
TCGAATATGAGAGTTGTAAGTTCGTAAAGGGTGTCTGGGGACCCCCTTCGGGGGTTCCAAGAACAAAAGCACAGAGTACAGAAGAAGAAAGGGGAAGAAAGATGAAGAAGGAGGAAGGAAGAAGGAGGAAGGACGAAGAAGAAGAAGTCTTACGTGTCGGAGCAAATGAGCCCTAGCCTTCACCGGCGTTGGAGCCGGTGCGGTGCCGAATTGGTAAACTTTCGTTTAGCATCACAATGGTATCTTATTTTAATTTTTAATTTATTTTCAAAGTTTTTTTATTTATTTATTTTAATTTTACTTATTTAAATTTATTTTTCAAACTTTATTTTTTTTATAAGTTTCATTTTACATTTATACTTTGTGTTTAATTTTTTTTATATTAATTTTTATTTACTTTTAATTTTTTATTATTTTTTATTTACTTTTAATTTTGTTTAAAATTTCATTTATTTAAATTTATTTTCCAAATTTTTATTTATTTTTTAAGTTTATTTATTTAAAAAATATATTTTTTAAAAAACTTATAATTATTTTTAATTTTATTTCTTTAAAACTTTTTGTTTTTTACTAAAAAATTTATTCTTTTCTTGTTTAAAACGTAATTTTTTTTAGCTTTTTACACACCCTAAAGCAGTAAATCAGAAAATCATAGCACCCACCCCTACCCTCCCACCCTTCCATGATCGATTGATCTATTGATCTATTGATTCAAGTCAGATTTTGTTTAAAATAACACAAAACTTTTATTTATTTTTGTTTTATTTGCTTTAAACATTTTGTTTTTACTAAAAATTTTATGCTTTTCCTGTTTATAATGTTAAACATTTGCGTTTTTACATACCCTAAAGCAGTAAATCAATAAATCAGTAAATCAAACCCCCAACTCCCTCCCCAACCCACCCATGATCTATTGATCTATTAATTCAAGTCATATTTTGTATAACATGACACAAAAACTTTTATTTATTTTTGTTTTATTTGCTTAAAACATTTTGTGTTTACTTAAATTTTAATGCTTTTCATGTTTATAACGTAAAAAATTTACGTTTTTACATTTAGAAAAAAAAAACAATAAAAAAGCGATCAAAATGCGATTCTAAAGCGATCAAAAAGCAATCAAAAAGCGAACAAAAAGCGATCAAAAAACTATTATAAAGCGATCAAAAAGCGATCAAAACGCGATCAAAAGCGATCATAAAGCGATCAAAAAGCGATCAAAAAGTTATTAAAAACCGATCAAAAAGGGATCAAAAAGCGATCAAAAACCGATTGAAAACCGATCAAAAAGGGATCAAAAATCGATTCAAAAGCGATCATAAAGCGAAAAACGCGATCAAAACGCTATCCAAAATCAATCAAAAACCGATCAAAAACCGACAAAAAACCGATCAAAAATAGATCAAAAAACGATCAAAAAGCAATCAATAAGCGATCAAAAAACGATCAAAAAGCGATCAAAAAGCTATCAAAAAACCATCTAGTTTCCATCTCCTGACCACCTTCTGGCAATCTCCTAGCCATCTTCAGGCCAGCTCCTGACCATCTAATGCCTATCCCCTTGACATCTGCTTTCCATTTCCTGGCCATATCCTTGCCATCTTTTGGTTATCTCATGGGCATCTTCTGGCTATCTACTGGCCATCATGTGTCCATCTACTTTCCATATAGTAGAGATCTTCTGGCCATCTTATGGCCATCTCTTAGCCATCTTCTGGCCATCTACTTGCTGTCTCCTGGCCATCTCATTGCAATCTTATGGATATTTCCTGGCCATCTTCTGGCCATCTTCTGTCCATCAAAAACCAATCAAAAAGAGATCAAAAAGCGATCCTAAAGCGATCAAAAACGATCAAAAAGCGATCAAAAAGAGATCAAAACGCGATCAAAAAGCGATCAAAAAGCGATCAAAAAGCGATCAAAAAGCTATCAAAAACCGATCAAAAAGCGATCAAAAAGCGATCAAAAAGAGATTAAAAACCGATTGAAAACCGATCAAAAATGGATCAAAAAACGATCAAAAATCGACTCAAAAGTGATCATGAAGCGATCAAAACGTGATCAAAAACGATCAAAAAGCGATCAAAACGAGATCAAAAAGCGATCAAAAAGCGATCAAAACGCGGCCATAAAGCGATCAAAAAGCGATCAAAAACCAATCAAAAAGCTATCAAAACCGATCAAAAACCGATCACAAACCGATCAAAACCTATCAAAAATTGTTCAAAAAGCGATCAAATAGCGATCAAAAAGCGATCAAAAATCGATCAAAACGCGATCAAAAAGCAATCAAAAAGCGATCAAAAGCTATTAAAAACCGATCACAAATCGATCAAAAACCGTTTGAAAACAGCTCAAAAAACGATCAAAGCGCGATCTAAAATTGTTAAAAACCGATCAAAAATCAATCAAAAACCGATCAAAAACAGATCAAAAACCGTTCAAAAAGCGATCAAATAGTTATCAAAAAGCGATCAAAACGTGTTCAAAAACGAGCAAAAAGCTATCAAAAGCGGTTAAAAAACGATCAAAAAGCGATCAAGTAATCTAAAAGTGATCAAAAAACGACCAAAAACCGATCAAAAAAGCGATGAAGAAGCGATCAAAAAGCAACCAAAAAGCGATCAAAAACAAACAAAAATCGATTAAAAACTGATAAAAAAACGATCAAAAACACATGAAAAAGCTATCAAAAGACGATCAAAAACCGATCAAAACGCGTTCAAAAACGAGGAAAAGCTATAAAAAAGTGATCAAAAGCGATCAAAAAGCGATAAAAAAGCGTTCAAAAACAACTAAACAATCGATTAAAAACCGATAAAAATGATCAAAAACCGATCAAAAAGCGATCAAACAGCGATCAAAAAGATATCAAAATCCAATCAAAAAGCGATCAAAAAACAATAAAAAAACGATCAAATTCAGATCAAAAATCGATAAAAAATCTATCAAAAAACAATCTAAAACCGATTAAAACCCGATCATAAAACGATCAAAAAACAATCAAAAACCGATCAAAATCCGATCAAAAAGCTATCAAAAATCAATCCAAAACTGATCAAAAAGCGATCAAAAGGGATCAAAAAAGAGATCAAAAAGAGATCAAAAAGCTATCAAAAAGCAATCAAAAACCGATCAAAAACCGATGAAAAAACGATCAAAAAGCGATAAAAAAATGATCAAAAACAATTCAAAAAGCGATCAATAACCGATCAAAAAACGATAAAAAACGATCAAAAAGCAATCAAAAAACGATAAAAAAAAGAGATCAAAAAGTGATCAAAAAACAATCAAAAAGCAATCAAAAAGCGTTCAAAAGCGATCAAAAAACGATCAAAAAGCGATCAAAAAACGATCAAATAGCGATCAAAAAGCGATCAAAAAGCTATCAAAAGCAATCAAAAACCGATCAGAAACCGATCAAAAACCGATCAAAAACCGATCAAAGAGCGATCAAAAAAAGCGATCAATAAGCGATCAAAAAACGATCAAAAATCGATCAAAAAACGATCAAAAAGCGATCAAAAAGCGATCAAAAACCATCAAAAAGCGATCAATGAGCTATCAAAAACCGATCAAAAACGATCATAAAGCGATCAAAAAACGATCAAAAAGCGATCAATGCGCTATCAAAAACCGATCAAAAACGATCATAAAGCAATCAAAAACCGATCAAAAACCGATCAAAAACCGATCAAAGAGCGATCAAAAAACGATCAAAAAGCGATTAATAAGCGATCAAAAAACGATCAAAAATCGATCAAAAACCGATCAAAGAGCGATCAAAAACGATCAAAAATCGATTAATAAGCGATCAAATAACGATCAAAAATCACGTCAAGAGATCAAAAAGCGATCAAAACGATCAAAAAGCGTCAAAACATTTCTTTTTCAAAAAGCGATCAAGAGATCAAAAAACGTCAAAAGCGATCAAAAAGCGATTTTTGATCGCTTCCTTTATATCGCTTTTTGATCACTTTCATAATGATGAAAAAGCGATCAAGAAATAAATCAAAAAGCGATTAAAAACCGATAAAAACCGATCAAAAAGCGATCAAAAAGGCTATAAAAAGCTATCAAAAGAGAGATAAGCAATCAAAAACCGATCGAAACCGATCAAAGAATCGATCAAAAACCGATCAAAGACGATCAAAAACGATCAAAAAAAGCGATCAAAAAGAAGCTATCAAAAAAGCAATCAAAAACCGATCAAAACCGATCAAAAACCGATCAAAAACATTTCAAAAAAGCTTTCAAAAGCGATCAAAAGAGATCAAAAAACGATCAAAAAGCGATCAAAAGCGATTTTGATCGCTTCTCATCGCTTACACCGATTAAAAAGCGATTAAAACCAGTCAAAAAGCGATCAAAGAGCTAAAATCAAAAAGCGATTAAAAACCGATAAAAACCGATCAAAGAGCTCAAAAGGCTATCAAAAAGCTATCAAAGAGATAAAAAAGCTATCAAAATCAATCAAAAAGCACAAAATATCATAAAAAACGATCAAAATCTGATCAAAAAGCTTTCAAACGATCAAAAACTGATCAAAAAGCGATCAAAAAAGCAATCAAAAAGCTATTAAAAACCTACCCAAAAACCGATCAAAAAAGTGATCGCACAAATCGATCAAAAAACGATCAAAAAGCGATCAAAAAGCGATCAGCGATACGATCAAAAGAGCGATCAAAAAGCGATCAAGAAATGATCAACTTTCCATCTCCTGACCACCTTTTGGCAATCTCCTGGCCATCATCTGGCCAGCTTCTGACCATCTAATGGCCATCCCCTTGCCATCTGCAATCTGGCAATCTCATCGCCATCTTCTTGCTATCTACTGGCCATCATGTGTTCATCTACTGGCCATCTAGTAGCCATTTTCTGGCCATCTTATGGCCATCTCTTAGCCATCTTCTGGCCATCTACTTGCTGTCTCCTGGCCATCTCATTGCAATCTCATGGCTATTTCCTGACCGTCTTCTGGTCTTCTCCTTGCCATCTTTTGAACTTCTAATAGCCATCTTCTGGCCATAAAAAACCAATAAAAAAGCGATCAAAAAGCGAACAAACAGCGATCAAAAAGATATCAAAAACCTATAAAAATAAGATCAAAAAGCGATCAAAAAACAATAAAAAAAACGATCAAATTCCGATCAAAAAGATATCAAAAATCTATCAAAAAGCAATCTAAAACCGATCAAAAACCGATCAAAAACCGATCAAAGAGCGATCAAAAAACGATCAAAAAGCGATTAATAAGCGATCAAAAAACGATCAAAATTCGATCAAAAACCGATCAAAGAGCGATCAAAAAACGATCAAAAAGCGATTAATAAGCGATCAAATAACGATCAAAAATCGATCAAAAACCGATCAAAAAGAGATCAAAAAGCGATCAAAAAACGATCAAAAAGCGATCAAAAACATTTCAAAAAGCTTTCAAAAAGCGATCAAAAAGAGATCAAAAAACGATCAAAAAGCGATCAAAAAGCGATTTTTGATCGCTTCTTCATCGCTTTTTGATCCCTTTTTGATCGCTTTTTGATCAAAAAATGATCAAAAAGCGATCAAAAATAAATCAAAAAGCGATTAAAAACCGATAAAAACCGATCAAAAAGCGATCAAAAGGCTATCAAAAAGCTATCAAAAAGAGATAAAAAAGCTATCAAAATCCAATCAAAAAGCGATTAAAAAACTTTTAAAAAACGATCAAAATCTGATCAAAAAGCTTTCAAAAACTGATCAAAAACTGATCAGAAAGCGATCAAAAAGCAATCAAAAAGCTATTAAAAACCTACCATAAACCGATCAAAAAGTGATCATAAATCGATCAAAAAACGATCAAAAAGCGATCAAAAAGCGATCAAAAAACGATGAAAGAGCGATCAAAAAGCGATCAAAAATCCATCTCCTTTCCATCTCCTGACCACCTTTTGGCAATCTCCTGGCCATCATCTGGCCAGCTTCTGACCATCTAATGGCCATCCCCTTGCCATCTGCAATCTGGCAATCTCATCGCCATCTTCTGGCTATCTACTGGCCATCATGTGTTCATCTACTGGCCATCTAGTAGCCATTTTCTGGCCATCTTATGGCCATCTCTTAGCCATCTTCTGGCCATCTACTTGCTGTCTCCTGGCCATCTCATTGCAATCTCATGGCTATTTCCTGACCGTCTTCTGGTCTTCTCCTTGCCATCTTTTGAAATTCTAATAGCCATCTTCTGGCCATAAAAAACCAATAAAAAAGCGATCAAAAAGCGATCAAAAAGCGAACAAACAGCGATCAAAAAGATATCAAAAACCTATAAAAATAAGATCAAAAAGCGATCAAAAAACAATAAAAAAAAACGATCAAATTCCGATCAAAAAGATATCAAAAATCTATCAAAAAGCAATCTAAAACCGATTAAAACCCGATCATAAAACGATCAAAAAACGATCAAAAACCGATCAAAAACCGATCAAAAAGCTATCAAAAAGCAATCAAAAACTGATCAAAAAGCGATCAAAAAGTGATCAAAAAGAGATCAAAAGAGATCAAAAATCTATCAACAAGCTATCAAAAACCGATCAAAAACCGATGAAAAACGATCAAAAAGCGATCAAAAAATGATCAAAAACAATATAAAAAGCGATCAAAAAGCAATCAAAAAACGATCAAAAAGTGATCAGAAAGCGACCAGAAAGCGATCAAAAAGCTATCAAAAACCGATCAAAACCCGATCAAAAAGCGATCAAAAAACGATCAAAAAGCGATCAATAAGCGATCAAAAAGCGATCAAAAAGCGATCAAAATGCTATCAAAAAGCGATCAAAAACCGATCAAAAGCCGATCAAAAACCGATCAAAAACCGATCAAAAAGCGATCAAAAACCGATCAAAAAGCGATCAATAAGCGATCAAAATAAGATCAAAAAGCGATCAAAAAGCTATCAAAAAGTAATCAAAAACCGATCAAAAAACGATAAAAAACCGATCAAAAAGCGATTAAAAAGCGATCATAAACGATCATAAACATTTCAAAAACCAAGCAAAAAGCGACCAAAAAACGATCAATAAGCGATTAAAAATTGGTCAAAAACGACCCTAAAACGATCAAAAAGCGATCAAAAAGCGATCAAAAAAACAATCAAAAGCGATCAAAAGCGTTAAAAAACGATCAAAAAGCCATCTCCTTTCCATCTCCTGACCACCTTCTGGCAATCTCCTGGCCATCTCATTTCTATCTTTACGCCAACTCATGGCCATCTTCTAGCTATCAACTGGAAAGCATGTGTCCATCTACTGGCCATCTAGTAGCCATCTTCTGGCCATCTTATTGCCATCTCTTAGCCATCTTTTTGCCATCTACTTGCTGTCTCCTGGCCATCTCATTGCAATCTCATGGCTATTTCCTGGCCATTTTCTGGCCATCTCTCTGCCATCTTTTGGTCATCTCCTGGCAATCTTCTTGCCAACAAAAAACAATCAAATAAAAATATTATCCAAAAGCGATCAAAAAGCGATCAAAAAGCAATGAAAAAGCGATCAAAAAGAGATCAAAATTAAATCAAATATCGATCAAAAAGATACCAAAAACCGATCAGAAAGTTATCAAATAGCAATCAAAAACCAATCATAAAGCGATCAAAAAGTGAACAAAAAGAGATCAAAAAGCGATCAAAAAGCTATCAAAAAACAATCAAAAACCGATCAAACGATATCAAAGAGCGATTAAAGAGTCAAGCAATCAAAAACCGTTCAAAAAGCGATTAAATAGCGATCCAAAAGCGATCAAAAAACGATCAAAAAGTGATCAAAACGCGTTTAAAAACGAGCAAGAAGCTATCAAAAAGCGATTAAAAAAAGATCAAAAAGCTATCAAAACACCATCAAAAAGCGATCAAAATGTGATCAAAAAGCGATCAAGAAGCGATCAAAAAGCGATCAAATAGCGAACAAAAACAAATCAAAAAACGATGAAAAACCAATAAAAAACCCATAAAAACCTATCAAAAACCGATCAAAAAGTTATCAAAACCGATCAAAAAGCTATCAAAATCCAATCAAAAAGCGATCAAAAAACGATCAAAAAATGATCAAAAAGCGATCAAAAAGTGTTGAAAAAGCGATCAAAAAGCAATCAAAAAAGCAATCAAAAACCGATCAAAAAACGATCAAAAAGCGATCAAAAACCGATCAAAAAGCGATCAGTAAGCGATCAAAAAACGATCAAAAAGCGATCAAAAAGTGATAAAAAAGCGATCAAAAAGCGTTCAAAAAGCGATCAAAAACGATTAAAAATCGATCAAAAAACGATCAAAAAACGATCAAAAAGGGATCAAAAAGCTATCAAAAAGCTATTATGAAGTAATCTAAAACCGATTAAAACGTGATCATAATACGATCAAAAAACGATCAAAAACCTATCAAAAACCGATCAAAACGCTATCAAAAAGCAATCAAAAACTGATCAAAAAGCGATCAAAAAGTGACCAAAAAGCAATCAAAAAGCGTTCAAATGCGATCAAAAAACGATCAAAAATCGATCAAAAAACGATCAAAAACCGATCAAAAAGCGATCAAAAACTGATCAAATTGCGATCAAAAAGCTATCTAAAATTGACCAAAAAGCAATCAAAAAGCGATCAAAAACCTCTAAAAAATCGATCAAAAACCGATCAAAAAACGATCAAAAAGCTATCAATAAGCGATCAAAAAGCGATCAAAAAACGATCAAGAAGCTATCAAAATGTGATCAAAAAACGATCTAGTTTCCATCTCCTGACCACCTTCTGGCAATCTGGCCATCATCAGGACAGCTCCTGACCATCTGATGGCCATCTCCATGCCATCTGCTTTCCATCTCCTGGCCATCTCCTTGCCATCTTTAGGCCATCTAATGACCATCTTCTGGCTATCAACTGGCCATCATGGGTCCATCACTTTCCCATCTAGTAGTCTCTTTTGGCCAAATTATATGGCCATCTCTTAATATATTGAGACATCTACTTGCTGTCACAGCCATACTCACCTGCAATCTTGTGGCTATTTTTTGACATCTTCTGGCCATCTTCTGGCCATCAAAAAACCAATCAAAAGCGATCAAAAAGACAAAAAGCGATCCTAAAGCGATCAAAAAAACGATCTAACAGCAATCAAAGCGGTAAAAAGCTATCAAAAATCTATCAAAAACGATAAAAGAATGATAAAAAACGATCAAAATCCGATCAAAAAGGGATCAAAAAAGATTAAAAAGATATCATAAAGTAATTTAAAACCGATTAAAACCGATCAAGAAACGATCAAAAACCGATTAAAAACCGATCAAAAACCACGATCAAAGAGATCAAAACGATCAAAAAGCGATCACAAAGCGATCAAAAAACGATCAAAAGCGATCCAGTAAACGATCAAAAAACGATCAAAAGAAACGATCAAAAAGAGATCAAAAAAGCAATCAAAAGAGCTATCTTAAATTTACAAAATGATCAAAAAACGATCAAAAAAACGCGATCAGTAAACGATCAAAAACGATCAAAAAACGATCAAACAGAGATCAAAAAGATCAAAGAGCTATCTTAAATTTACAAAATGATCAAAAGGCGATCAAAAACATCAAAAACCTATCAAAAATCGATCAAAAACAGATCAAAAACGACGATCAAGCGGTGGTAAACGATCAAAAAAAATGATCAAAGCGATCAAAAAGATCAAAAAGCGATCAAATTTACCAAAAAAGCAGATCAAAAGAGCGATCAAAAACATATCAAAAACCTATCAAAAAATCGATAAAAACGATCAAAAAACGATCAAAAAGCGATTAATAAGCGATGAAAAAACGATCAAAAAGCGATCAAAAAGCGATCAAAAAACGATCAAAAAGCGATCAAAAAGCCATCTAGTTTCCATCTCCTGACCATCTTCTGGCAATCTGGCCATCATCAGGCCAGCTCCTGACCATCTGATGGCCATCCACATGCCATATACTTTCCATCTCCTGGCCATCTCCTTGCCATCTTTTGGCCATCTCATAACCATCTTCTGGCTATCTACTGGCCATCATGTGTCCATATACTTTCCATCTAGTAGAGATCTTCTGGCCATCTTATGGCCATCTCTTAGCCATCTTCTGGCCATCTACTTGCTGTCTCCTGAATATCTCATTGCAATCTTATGGCTATATTTTGGCTATCTTCTGGCCATATACATGCCATCAAAAACCAATCAAAAAGCGATCAAAAAGCGATCCTAAAGCGATAAAAAAGCGATCAAAAACGATCAAAAAGCGATCAAAACGCGATTAAAAAGCGATCAAAAAAGCGATCAAAAAGCGATCAAAAAGCGATCAAAAACCGATCAAAAAGCGATCAAAAAGCGATCAAAAAAGCGATCAAAAAAGCGATCAAAAAGCAATCAAAAACCGCGATCAAAAAGCGATCAACAATATCGATCAAAAATTAATAAAAATGCAAAACACTGGGTAAAAAGCGTCAAAAAGCGATCAAAAAGCGATCAAAAACCGATCAAAAAGCGATCAAAAAGCGATTAAAAACTGATTGAAAACCGATCAAAAAGAGATCAAAAAACGATCAAAAATCGATTCAAAAGCGATAATAAAGCGATCAAAACGCAATCAAAAAGCGATCAAAAAGCGATCAAAACGAGATCAAAAAGCGATCAAAAAGCGATCAAAACGCGATTAAAAAGCGATCAAAAAAGCGATCAAAAAGCGATCAAAAACCTATCAAAAACCGATCAAAAAGCTATAATAAACCGATCAAAAAGCGATCAAAAAGCGATCAAAAATTTTTCAAAAAGCGAACAAAAAGCGATCAAGTGCGATGAAAAAGAAATCAAAATCCGATCAAAAAGCGATCAAAATCCAATCAAAAAGCGATCAACTAGCGATCAAAAAGCTATCATAAAGTAATCTAAAACCGATTAAAACCTGATCATAAAACGTTCAAAAAACAATCAAAACCGATCAAAATCCGATCAAAAAGCTATCAAAAAGCAATCAAAAAACTGAAGAAAAACCGATCAAAAAGTGATCAAAAAGCGATCAAAAAGCGTTCAAAAAGCTATCAAAAAACGATCAAAAACCGATCAAAAACCGATCAAAAATTGTTAAAAAACCGACCAAAAATCAATCAAAAACCGATAAAAAAGCGATCAAAACCGTTCAAAATGTGATCAAATACCTATCAAAAAGTGATCAACAAACGATCAAAATACAATCAAAACGCGTTCAAAAACGAACAAAAAGCTATCTAAACCGGTTAAAAAAATCAAAAAGCGATCAAGAGTGATCGCTTTTTGATTTTTTTTTCAAAAGTGATCAAAAAGCTATCAAAAAACGACCAAAAAGCGATCAAGAAGCGATCAAAAAGCAATAAAAAATTGATCAAAAACAAACAAAAAATCGATTAAAAACTGATAAAAAAAACGATCAAAAACCCATCAAAAGTCGATCAAAAGACGATAAAAAAACGATCAAAACGCTTTCAAAAACGAGCAGAAAGCGATTAAAAAAGTATCGAAAAGCGAAGAAAACGCGATCAAAAAGCGATAAAAAAGCGATCAAGAAGCGATAAAAAAGCGTTCAAATGCGATCAAAAAACGATCAAAAATCGATCAAAAAACGATCAAAAACCGATCAAAAAGCGATCAAAAACTGATCAAATTGCGATCAAAAAGCTATCTAAAATTGACCAAAAAGCAATCAAAAAGCGATCAAAAACCTCTAAAAAATCGATCAAAAACCGATCAAAAAACGATCAAAAAGCTATCAATAAGCGATCAAAAAGCGATCAAAAAACGATCAAGAAGCTATCAAAATGTGATCAAAAAACGATCTAGTTTCCATCTCCTGACCACCTTCTGGCAATCTGGCCATCATCAGGACAGCTCCTGACCATCTGATGGCCATCTCCATGCCATCTGCTTTCCATCTCCTGGCCATCTCCTTGCCATCTTTAGGCCATCTAATGACCATCTTCTGGCTATCAACTGGCCATCATGGGTCCATCTACTTTCCATCTAGTAGATCTCTTTTGGCCATTATATGGCCATCTCTTAGCCATCTTCTGGACATCTACTTGCTGTCCCTGGCCATCTCACTGCAATCTTGTGGCTATTTTTTTGGCCATCTTCTGGCCATCTTCTGGCCATCAAAAACCAATCAAAAAGCGATCAAAAAACGATAATAAAGCGATCCTAAAGCGATCAAAAAGCGATCAAAAAACGATCTAAAAGCGATCAAAAAGCGATCAAAAAGCTATCAAAATCCTATCAAAAAACGATAAAAGAATGATAAAAAACGATCAAAATCCGATCAAAAAGGGATCAAAAAAAGATTAAAAAGATATCATAAAGTAATTTAAAACCGATTAAAACCTGATCATAAAACGATCAAAAACCGATTAAAAACCGATCAAAAACCGATCAAAGAGATCAAAAAACGATCAAAAAGCGATCAAAAAGTGATCAAAAAACGATCAAAAAGCGATCAGTAAACGATCAAAAAACGATCAAAAAACGATCAAAAAGAGATCAAAAAGCAATCAAAGAGCTATCTTAAATTTACAAAATGATCAAAAAACGATCAAAAAGCGATCAGTAAACGATCAAAAAACGATCAAAAAGTGATCAAAAAGAGATCAAAAAGCAATCGAAGAGCTATCTTAAATTTACAAAATGATCAAAAGGCGATCAAAAACATATCAAAAACCTATCAAAAATCGATAAAAAACGATCAAAAAACGATCAAAAAGCGATTAATAAGCGATGAAAAAACGATCAAAAAGCGATCAAAAAGCGATCAAAAAACGATCAAAAAGCGATCAAAAAGCCATCTAGTTTCCATCTCCTGACCATCTTCTGGCAATCTGGCCATCATCAGGCCAGCTCCTGACCATCTGATGGCCATCCACATGCCATCTACTTTCCATCTCCTGGCCATCTCCTTGCCATCTTTTGGCCATCTCATAACCATCTTCTGGCTATCTACTGGCCATCATGTGTCCATATACTTTCCATCTAGTAGAGATCTTCTGGCCAACTTATGGCCATCTCTTAGCCATCTTCTGGCCATCTACTTGCTGTCTCCTGAATATCTCATTGCAATCTTATGGCTATATTTTGGCTATCTTCTGGCCATATACATGCCATCAAAAACCAATCAAAAAGCGATCAAAAAGCGATCCTAAACGATAAAAAAGCGATCAAAAACGATCAAAAAGCGATCAAAACGCGATCAAAAGATCAAAAGCGAGCGATCAAAAAAAGTGATCAAAAGCTATCAAAACCGATCAAAAGCGATCATAAGCAAATTAAGCTGATTTGGCTCAGATCTAAAAGAGATCAACGATCAAAAATCACGATTCAAAAGCGATAAAAGCGATCAAAACGCAATCAAAAGCGATCAAAAAGCGATCAAAAAGCGATCAAAACGAAATAAAAAACGATCAACGTCAAACGCGGTTAAAAAGCGATCAAAAGCGATCAAGCACGATCAAAAACCTAGTAAAAACCGATCAAAAAAGCTATAATAAAACCGATAAAAGCAGTCAAGCGTCAAAATTTTTCAAAAGCGAACAAAAAGCGATCAAGTGCGATGAAAAAGAAATCAAAATCCGATCAAAAAGCGATCAAAATCCAATCAAAAAGCGATCAAATAGCGATCAAAAAGCTATCATAAAGTAATCTAAAACCGATTAAAACCTGATCATAAAACGTTCAAAAAACAATCAAAACCGATCAAAATCCGATCAAAAAGCTATCAAAAAGCAATCAAAAAACTGAAGAAAAACCGATCAAAAAGTGATCAAAAAGCGATCAAAAAGCGTTCAAAAAGCTATCAAAAAACGATCAAAAACCGATCAAAAACCGATCAAAAATTGTTAAAAAACCGACCAAAAATCAATCAAAAACCGATAAAAAAGCGATCAAAACCGTTCAAAAAGCGATCAAATACCTATCAAAAAGTGATCAACAAACGATCAAAATACAATCAAAACGCGTTCAAAAACGAGCAAAAAGCTATCTAAACCGGTTAAAAAAATCAAAAAGCGATCAAAAGTGATCGCTTTTTGATTTTTTTTTCAAAAGTGATCAAAAAGCTATCAAAAAACGACCAAAAAGCGATCAAGAAGCGATCAAAAAGCAATAAAAAATTGATCAAAAACAAACAAAAAATCGATTAAAAACTGATAAAAAAAACGATCAAAAACCCATCAAAAATCGATCAAAAGACGATCAAAAAACGATCAAAACGCTTTCAAAAACGACAGAAAGCGATTAAAAAAGTATCAAAAAGCGAAGAAAACGCGATCAAAAAGCGATAAAAAAGCGATCAAGAAGCGATAAAAAAGCGTTCAAAAACAACTAAAAAATCGATTAAAAACCGATAAAAAGCGATCAAAAAGCGATCAAAAAGCGATCAAACAGCGATCAAAAAGATATCAAAAAGCTATCAAAATCCGATCAAAAAGCGATTAAAAACAATCAAAAAACGATCAAATTCCGAACAAAAAGCGATAAAAAATCTATCAAAAAGCAATCTAAAACCGATTAAAACCCGATCATAAAACGATCAAAAGACGATAAAAAACCGATCAAAAACCGATGAAAAAACGATCAAAAAGCGATCAAAAAGCGATCAAAAAATGATCAAAAACAATTCAAAAAGCGATCAAAAAGCGATAAAAAGCGATTAGAAATCGATTAAAAAAGTGGTTAAAGAGCGATCTAAAAGCGAAAAACGATCAAGAAACGATAAAAAACGAACAAAAAATGATAAAAAAATGATCAAAAAGCGATCAAAAAGTGATCAAAAGGCGATCAAAAAGCAATCAAAAACGATCAAAAAACGATCAAAATCTGATAAAAAACTATCAAAAATTGATCAAAAAGCTATCCAAAATAATTCAAAAACCTATCAAAAACCTATCACAAACCGATCAAAATTAGATCAAAAAACGATCAAAAAGGGATCAAAAAGCGATCAAAAAACGATAAAAAATCTATCTACTTTCTATCTCCTGATCACCTTTTGGCAATCTCCTGTCTATCATCTGGCCAGTTTCATACCTTCTGATGGCCATCCCCTTGCCATCTGCTTTCCATCTACTGGCCATCTCCTTGCCATCTTTTGGCCATCTCATTGCCATCTTCTGGCTATCTACTGGCCATCATGTGTCCATCTACTGGCCATCTAGTAGCCATTTTCTGACCATCTTATAGCCATCTATTAGAAATCTTCTGGCTATTTACTTGCTGTCTCCTGGCCATCTCATTGCAATCTCATGGCTATTTCCTGACCATCTTCTGGCCATCTCCTTGCCATCTTTTGATCATCTAATGGCCATCTTCTGGCCATCAAAAACCAATAAAAAAGCGATCAAAAAACGATTAAAAAGTTATTAAAAACTGATCAAAAAGGGATAAAAAAGCGATCAAAAACCGATTGAAAACCGATCAAAAAGCGATCAAAAATCGATTCAAAAGCGATCATAAAGCGATCAAAACGCAATCAAAAAGAGATCAAAAAGCTATCCAAAATCAATTAAAAATAGATCAAAAACAGATCAAAAACCGATCAAAAAGCGATCAAAAAACGATCAATAAGCGATCAATAAGCGATCTAAAAACGATCAAAAAGCAATCAAAAAGCTATTAAAAAGTAATCAAAAACCGATCAAAAAACGATGAAAAAACGATCAAAAACATTTCAAAAACCGATCAAAAAGTGATCAAAAAACGATCCATATGCGATCAAAAAGCGATCAAAAAGCGATCAAAAAGCGATTAAAGAGCGATCTAAAAGCGATAAAAAGCCTATCAAAAAGCTAACAAAAACTGATCAAAAATTGATCAAAAAAGACCATAAAACCATCAAAAAGCGATCAAAAAGCGATCAAAAAACAATCAAAAATCGATCAAAAGCGTTTAAAAAACGATCAAAAAGCGATAAAAAAGCGATCGAAAAGCTATCAAAAAGCAATCCTAAAGCGATCAAAAAGCGATCAAAAAGCAATCAAAAAGCGATCAAAAACCGATCAAAAACCGATCAAAACGCGATCAAAAATCGATCAAAATTAAATCAAATATCGATCAAAAAGATACCAAAAAACGATAAAAAAGCTATCAAATAGCAATCAAAAACTGATCAAAAAGCGATCACAAAGTGATCAAAAAAGAGATCAAAAAGCGATCAAAAAGCTATCAAAAAGCAATCTAAAACCGATCAAAAACCGATGAAAAACGTTCAAAAAGCGATCAAAAAGCGATCAAAAAATTATCAAAAACAATTCAAAAAGCGATCAAAAAGCGTTAAAAAGCGATTAGAAATCGATTAAAAAGTGATAGAAGAGCGATCTAAAAGCGATCAAAATCGATCAAAAAACGATAAAAAACGAAAAAATGATCAAAAAACGATCAAAAAGCGATCAAAAAGTGATCAAAAGGCGATCAAAAAGCAATCAAAAACGATCAAAAAACGATCAAAATCTGATCAAAAATAATCAAAAATTGATCAAACCGATCAAAAAGCTATCAAAATTGATCAAAAAGCTATAAAAAATTAATCAAAAACCTATCAAAAACCTATCAAAAACTGATCAAAAAAAGATCAAAAATAGATCAAAAAGCGATCAAAACGCGATCAAAAATCCATCTACTTTCCATCTCCTGATAACCTTTTGGCAGTCTCCTGTCTATCATCTGGCCAGTTTCATACCATCTGATGGCCATCCCCTTGCCAACTGCTTTCCATCTACTGGCCATCTCCTTGCCATCTTTTGGCCATCTCATTGCCATCTTCTGGCTATCTACTGGCCATCATGTGTCCATCTACTGGCCATCTAGTAGCCATTTTCTGGGCATCTTATAGCCATCTATTAGCCATTTTCTAGCCATTTACTTGCTGTCTCCTGGCCATCTCATTGCAATCTCATGGCTATTTCCTGACCATCTTCTGGCCATCTCCTTGCCATCTTTTGATCATATAATGGCCATCTTCTGGCCATCAAAAACCAATAAAAAAGCGATCAAAAAACGATTAAAAAGTTATTAAAAACCGATCAAAAAGGGATAAAAAAGCGATCAAAAACCAATTGAAAACCGATCAAAGAGCGATCAAAAATCGATTCAAAAGCGAACATAAAGCGATCAAAACGCAATCAAAAAGCGATCAAAAAGCTATCCAAAATCAATCAAAAATAGATCAAAAACAGATCAAAAACCGATCAAAAAGCGATCAAAAAACGATCAAAAAGCGATCAATAAGCGATCAAAAAACGATCAAAAAGCAATCAAAAAGCTATCAAAAAGTAATCAAAAACCGATCAAAAAACGAAGAAAAAACGATCAAAAACATTTCAAAAACCGATCAAAAAGTGATCAAAAAACGATCAATATGCGATCAAAAAGCGATCAAAAAGCGATTAAAGAGCGATCTAAAAGCGTTAAAAAGCCGATCAAAAAGCTAACAAAAACCGATCAAAAATTGATCAAAAACGACCATAAAACGATCAAAAAGCGATAAAAATCGATCAAAAAACAATCAAAAAGCGATCAAAAGCGTTTAAAAAGCGATCAAAAAGCGATAAAAAAGCGATCGAAAAGCTATCAAAAAGCAATCAAAAACCGATCAAAAACCGATCAAAAAACGATCAAAAAACGATCAAAAAGCCATCTCCTTTCCATCTCCTGACCACCTTCTGGCAATCTCCTAGCAATCATCTGGCCAGCTCTTGACCATCTGATGGCCATCCCCTTGACATCTCCTTTCCATCTCCTGGCCATCTCTTTTCCATCTTTATGCCAACTCATGGCCATCTTCTAGCTATCAACTGGCCATCATGTGTCCATCTACTTTCCATCTAGTAGAGATCTTCTGGCCATCTTATGGCCATCTCTTAGCCATCTTCTGGCCATCTACTTGTCTCTTGACCATCTCATTGCAATCTTATGGCTATTTTTTGGCTATCTTCTGGCCATATACATGCCATCAAAAACCAATCAAAAAGCGATCAAAAAGCGATCAAAAAGCGATCAAAAAGCGATCAAAAAACTATCAAAAAAGCGATCAAAAAGCGATCAAAAAGCGATCAAAAAGCGATCAAAAAGCGATCAAAAAAGCTATCAAAACCGTCCAAAAAGCGATCAAAAAGCGATTAAAAACTGATTGAAAACCGATCAAAAAGAGATCAAAAAACGATCAAAAATCGAATCAAAAGCGATAATAAAGCCATCAAGAGCGATTAAAGAGCGATCTAAAAGCGATAAAAAGCCGATCAAAAAGCTAACAAAAACCGATCAAAAATTGATCAAAAACGACCATAAAACGATCAAAAAGCGATAAAAATCGATCAAAAAACAATCAAAAAGCGATCAAAAGCGTTTAAAAAGCGATCAAAAAGCGATAAAAAAGCGATCGAAAAGCTATCAAAAAGCAATCAAAAACCGATCAAAAACCGATCAAAAAACGATCAAAAAACGATCAAAAAGCCATCTCCTTTCCATCTCCTGACCACCTTCTGGCAATCTCCTAGCAATCATCTGGCCAGCTCTTGACCATCTGATGGCCATCCCCTTGACATCTCCTTTCCATCTCCTGGCCATCTCTTTTCCATCTTTATGCCAACTCATGGCCATCTTCTAGCTATCAACTGGAAAGTATGTGTCCATCTACTGGCCATCTAGTAGCCATCTTCTGGCCATCTTATAACCATCTCTTAGCTATCTTTTTTGCCATCTACATGTCTCCTGGCCATCTCATTGCAATATCATGGCTATTTCCTGGCCATTTTCTGGCCATTTCTTTGCCATCTTTTGGTCATTTCCTGGCCATCAAAAAACAATCAAAAAGCGATCAAAAGCGTTTAAAAAACGATCAAAAAGCGATAAAAAAAGCCATCGAAAACCTATCAAAAAGCAATCCTAAAGCGATCAAAAAGCGATCAAAAAGCCTACAAAAAGGCTATAAAAAGCGATCAAAAAGAGATCAAAAACCGATCAAAACGCGATCAAAAATCGATCAAAATTAAATCAAATATCGATCAAAAAGATACCAAAAAACGATCAAAAAGCTATCAAATAGCAATCAAAAACTGATCAAAAAGCGATCAAAAAGTGAACAAAAAAGAGATCAAAAAGCGATCAAAAATCTATCAAAAAGTAATCAAAAACCGATCAAAAACCGATGAAAAAACGATCAAAAACAAATCAAAAAATGATCAAAAACAATTCAAAAAGCGATCAAAAAGCCATCAAAAAGCAATCAAAAACCGTTCAAAAAGCGATCAAATAGCGATCCAAAAGCGATGAAAAAACGATCAAAAAGTGATCAAAACGCGTTCAAACGAGCAAGAAGCTATCAAAAAACAATTAAAAAACGATCAAAAAGCGATCAAAATACGATCAAAAAGCGATCAAAAGGTGATGAAAAAGCGATCAAAAAACTATCAAAAAGCGATCAAATGCGATCAAAAAGCGATCAAAAAAACAATCAAAAAGCGTTCAAAAGCGTTTAAAAAACGATGAAAAAGCGATAAAAAAGCGATCGAAAAGCTATCAAAAAGCAATCAAAAACCGATCAAAAACCGATCAAAAAACGATCAAAAAGCGATAAAAAATGATCAAAAAGCGATTAAAAAGCGATCAAAAAGCGATCAAAACGCGATCAAAAAGCCATCTCCTTTCCATCTTCTGACCACCTTTTGGCAATCTCCTAGCCATCATCTGGCCAGCTCTTGACCATCTGATGGCCATCCATTTGCCATCTCCTTTCCATCTCCTGGCCATCTCTTTTCCATCCTTATTCCAATTCATGGCCATCTTCTAGCTATCTTTTTGCCATCTACTTGTTGTCTCCTGGCCATCGCATTGCAATCTCATGGCTATTTCCTGGCCATTTTCTGGCCATCTCTTTGCCATCTTTTGGTCATTTCCTGGCCATCAAAAAACAATCAAAAAGCGATCAAAAGCGTTTAAAAAACGATCAAAAAGCGATAAAAAAGCGATCGAAAAGCTATCAAAAAGCAATCCTAAAGCGATCAAGAAGCGATCAAAAAGCAATCAAAAAGCGATCAAAAACCGATCAAAAACCGATCAAAACGCGATCAAAAATCGATAAAAATTAAATCAAATATCAATCAAAAAGATACCAAAAACTGATCAAAAAGCTATCAAATAGCAATCAAAAACTGATCAAAAAGCGATCAAAAAGTGAACAAAAAGAGATCATAAAGCGATCAAAAAGCTATCAAAAAGTAATCAAAAAAACCGATCAAAACCGATGAAAAAAGATCAAAAAGCGATCAAAAAGCAATCAAAAAATGATCAAAAACAATTAAAACCGATCAAAAGCTTATCAAAAAGCAATCAAAACCGTTTCTAAAAGCGAATCAAATATGCGAATCCAAAGCGATGAAAAAACGATTAAAAAGTGATCAAAACGCGTTTAAAAACGAGCAAGAAGCTTATAAAAGCGATTAAAAAAGCGATCAAAAAGGCGATCAAAAGGTGATCAAAAAAGCGATTAAAAACGATCAATAGCGATCAAAAAAAGCGATCAAGAAGCGATCAAAAAGGTCGATCAAATAGCATAAAAAAATCAAACCGTGAAAAAACGATAAAAAAACAATAAAAACCTAATCAAAAAACGATCAAAAGCTATCAAAAACCGGATCAAAAAGCTATCAAAATCCGATCAAAAAGCGATCAAAACGATGCAAAAGTGATCAAAAGCGATCAAAAAGCATTCAAAAAGCGATCAAAATCGATCAAAAAACGATCAATAACCGATCAAAAAACGATCAAAAGCAACTAAACGATCAAAAAACGATCAGTAAGCGATCATAAAACGAATCAAAAGCGATCAAAAGTGATCAAAAAAGCGATCAAAAAGCGTTCAAAAGGGATAAAAAAAACGATCAAATATCGGCAATCAAAAAAACGATCAAAAACCGCGATCAAAAAGCGATCAATAGTAAAAGCTATTTTGAAGTAATTTAAAACCGATTAAAAACCGAAGAGAAATAAGATCAAAAAATGATCAAAAAATAATCAAAAAACAGCAATCAAAACGCTATCAAAAAGCATCAAAAACTGATCAAATGAAAATAAAAAGTGAATAAAAAGCGATCAAAAAGCGTTCAAAAAAGGCGATCAAAACGATCAAAAAACGATCATCAAAAAAACGATCAAAAACGATCAAAAAAGTCGATCAGTAAGCGATCAAAAAACGATAAAAAACCGACAAAAACCATCAAAAAAGGAACAAAAAAGGTTCCAAAAATGGCCAAAAAAGCAATCAAAAAGCAATCAAAAACCGATCAAAACCGATCAAAGCCGAAAAAAAGATCAAAAGCGATCAATAAGCGATCAAAAAAACGATAAAAAGCAATCCAAAAAGCTATACAAACGCAACCTAACCCAAAAAAACGAAAGAAAAACGATTCAAAAAACATTTCAAAAAACCGATCAAAAAGTGATCAAAAAACGATCAATATGCGATCAAAAAGCGATCAAAAAGCGATTAAAGAGCGATCTAAAAGCGTTAAAAAGCCGATCAAAAAGCTAACAAAAACCGATCAAAAATTGATCAAAAACGACCATAAAACGATCAAAAAGCGATAAAAATCGATCAAAAAACAATCAAAAAGCGATCAAAAGCGTTTAAAAAGCGATCAAAAAGCGATAAAAAAGCGATCGAAAAGCTATCAAAAAGCAATCAAAAACCGATCAAAAACCGATCAAAAAACGATCAAAAAACGATCAAAAAGCCATCTCCTTTCCATCTCCTGACCACCTTCTGGCAATCTCCTAGCAATCATCTGGCCAGCTCTTGACCATCTGATGGCCATCCCCTTGACATCTCCTTTCCATCTCCTGGCCATCTCTTTTCCATCTTTATGCCAACTCATGGCCATCTTCTAGCTATCAACTGGCCATCATGTGTCCATCTACTTTCCATCTAGTAGAGATCTTCTGGCCATCTTATGGCCATCTCTTAGCCATCTTCTGGCCATCTACTTGTCTCTTGACCATCTCATTGCAATCTTATGGCTATTTTTTGGCTATCTTCTGGCCATATACATGCCATCAAAAACCAATCAAAAAGCGATCAAAAAGCGATCCTAAAGCGATAAAAAAGCGATCAAAAACGATCAAAAAGCGATCAAAACGCGATTAAAAAGCGATCAAAAAGCGATCAAAACGCGATCAAAAAAGCTATCAAAACCGATCAAAAAGCGATCAAAAAGCGATTAAAAACTGATTGAAAACCGATCAAAAAGAGATCAAAAAACGATCAAAAATCGAATCAAAAGCGATAATAAAGCCATCAAGAGCGATTAAAGAGCGATCTAAAAGCGATAAAAAGCCGATCAAAAAGCTAACAAAAACCGATCAAAAATTGATCAAAAACGACCATAAAACGATCAAAAAGCGATAAAAATCGATCAAAAAACAATCAAAAAGCGATCAAAAGCGTTTAAAAAGCGATCAAAAAGCGATAAAAAAGCGATCGAAAAGCTATCAAAAAGCAATCAAAAACCGATCAAAAACCGATCAAAAAACGATCAAAAAACGATCAAAAAGCCATCTCCTTTCCATCTCCTGACCACCTTCTGGCAATCTCCTAGCAATCATCTGGCCAGCTCTTGACCATCTGATGGCCATCCCCTTGACATCTCCTTTCCATCTCCTGGCCATCTCTTTTCCATCTTTATGCCAACTCATGGCCAT
Source organism: Trachelipus rathkii (assembly GCA_015478945.1). Taxonomy (NCBI): domain Eukaryota; kingdom Metazoa; phylum Arthropoda; class Malacostraca; order Isopoda; family Trachelipodidae; genus Trachelipus; species Trachelipus rathkii. The sequence goes on along the minus strand of JABUQX010040130.1, from coordinate 14,767 downwards.
CTTCTAGCTATCAACTGGAAAGTATGTGTCCATCTACTGGCCATCTAGTAGCCATCTTCTGGCCATCTTATAACCATCTCTTAGCTATCTTTTTTGCCATCTACATGTCTCCTGGCCATCTCATTGCAATATCATGGCTATTTCCTGGCCATTTCTGGCCATTTTCTTTGCTCATCTTTTGGTCATTTCCTGGCCATCAAAAAAATCAAAAGCGATCAAAAGCGTTTAAAAAACGATCAAAAAGCGATAAAAAAAGCCATCGAAAACCTATCAAAAAGCAATCCTAAAGCGATCAAAAAGCGATCAAAAAGCAATCAAAAAGCAATCAAAAAGCGATCAAAAAGAGATCAAAAACCGATCAAAACGCGATCAAAAATCGATCAAAATTAAATCAAATATCGATCAAAAAAGATAACCAAAAACGTTAAAAAAAATATCCCAATTTCAAGCTAAAAGTAAGCAACAAGGGATTAAAAGTGATAAAAAAGAGATCAAAAAAAGCGATCAAAAATCTATCAAAAAGTAAACAAAAACCGATCAAAAACCGATGAAAAAACGATCAAAAACAAATCAAAAAATGATCAAAAACAATTCAAAAAGCGATCAAAAAGCCATCAAAAAGCAATCAAAAACCGTTCAAAAAGCGATCAAATAGCGATCCAAAAGCGATGAAAAAACGATCAAAAAGTGATCAAAACGCGTTCAAACGAGCAAGAAGCTATCAAAAAACAATTAAAAAACGATCAAAAAGCGATCAAAATACGATCAAAAAGCGATCAAAAGGTGATGAAAAAGCGATCAAAAAACTATCAAAAAGCGATCAAATGCGATCAAAAAGCGATCAAAAAAACAATCAAAAAGCGTTCAAAAGCGTTTAAAAAACGATGAAAAAGCGATAAAAAAGCGATCGAAAAGCTATCAAAAAGCAATCAAAAACCGATCAAAAACCGATCAAAAAACGATCAAAAAGCGATAAAAAATGATCAAAAAGCGATTAAAAAGCGATCAAAAAGCGATCAAAACGCGATCAAAAAGCCATCTCCTTTCCATCTTCTGACCACCTTTTGGCAATCTCCTAGCCATCATCTGGCCAGCTCTTGACCATCTGATGGCCATCCATTTGCCATCTCCTTTCCATCTCCTGGCCATCTCTTTTCCATCCTTCTTCTGGCCATCTTATAACCATCTCTTAGCCATCTTTTTGCCATCTACTTGTTGTCTCCTGGCCATCTCATTGCAATCTCATGGCTATTTCCTGGCCATTTTCTGGCCATCTCTTTGCCATCTTTTGGTCATTTCCTGGCCATCAAAAAACAATCAAAAAGCGATCAAAAGCGTTTAAAAAACGATCAAAAAGCGATAAAAAAGCGATCGAAAAGCTATCAAAAAGCAATCCTAAAGCGATCAAGAAGCGATCAAAAAGCAATCAAAAAGCGATCAAAAACCGATCAAAAACCGATCAAAACGCGATCAAAAATCGATAAAAATTAAATCAAATATCAATCAAAAAGATACCAAAAACTGATCAAAAAGCTATCAAATAGCAATCAAAAACTGATCAAAAAGCGATCAAAAAGTGAACAAAAAGAGATCATAAAGCGATCAAAAAGCTATCAAAAAGTAATCAAAAACCGATCAAAAACCGATGAAAAAAAGATCAAAAAGCGATCAAAAAGCAATCAAAAAATGATCAAAAACAATTCAAAAAGCGATCAAAAAGCTATCAAAAAGCAATCAAAAACCGTTCTAAAAGCGATCAAATAGCGATCCAAAAGCGATGAAAAAACGATTAAAAAGTGATCAAAACGCGTTTAAACGAGCAAGAAGCTATCAAAAAGCGATTAAAAAACGATCAAAAGGCGATCAAAAGGTGATCAAAAAGCGATTAAAAAACGATCAAATAGCGATCAAAAAGCGATCAAGAAGCGATCAAAAAGCGATCAAATAGCGATAAAAAAAATCAAAAACCGATGAAAAAACGATAAAAAAAACAATAAAAAACCTATCAAAAACCGATCAAAAAGCTATCAAAAACCGATCAAAAAGCTATCAAAATCCGATCAAAAAGCGATCAAAAAACGATCAAAAAGTGATCAAAAGGCGATCAAAAAGCATTCAAAAAGCGATCAAAAATCGATCAAAAAACGATCAATAACCGATCAAAAAACGATCAAAAAGCAACCAAAAACCGATCAAAAAACGATCAGTAAGCGATCATAAAACGATCAAAAAGCGATCAAAAAGTGATCAAAAAAGCGATCAAAAAGCGTTCAAAAAGGGATAAAAAAAACGATCAAATATCGATCAAAAAACGATCAAAAACCGATCAAAAAGCGATCAGTAAAAGCTATTTTGAAGTAATTTAAAACCGATTAAAACCTGATCATAATAAGATCAAAAAATGATCAAAAAATAATCAAAAACCGATCAAAACGCTATCAAAAAGCAATCAAAAACTGATCAAAATGCGATCAAAAAGTGATAAAAAAGCGATCAAAAAGCGTTCAAAAAGCGATCAAAAACGATCAAAAATCCATCAAAAAACGATCAAAAACCGATCAAAAAGCGATCAGTAAGCGATCAAAAAACGATTAAAAAGCGATCAAAACCGATCAAAAAGCGATCAAAAAGCTATCTAAAATTGACCAAAAAGCAATCAAAAAGCAATCAAAAACCGATCAAAAACCGATCAAAGAGCGATCAAAAAAAGATCAAAAAGCGATCAATAAGCGATCAAAAAACGATCAAAAAGCGATCAAAAAGCGATCAAAAAGCGATCAAAAAGCGATCAAAAAGCGATCAAAAAACGATTAAAAAGCGATCAAAAAGCGATCAAAGAGCTATCAAAAAGCAATCAAAAACCGATCAAAAAACGATGAAAAACCGATCAAAAAACGATCAAAAAACGATCAAAAAGCGATCAAAAAACGATCAAAAAGCGATCAAAAAGCTATTAAAAAGCAATCAAAAACCGATCAAAAACCGATCAAAAACATTTCAAAAAGCTTTCAAAAAGCGATCAAAAAGATATCAAAAAAGATCAAAAAGCGACCAAAAAGCGATCAAAAAAAGATGAAAAAGCGATCAAAAAACGATCAAAAAGGGATCAAAAAGCGATGAAGAAGCGATCAAAAAGCGATCAAAAAGAGATCAAAAATAAATCAAAAAGCTATTAAAAAACGATAAAAACCGATCAAAAAGTGATCAAAAGGCGATCAAAAAGCTATCAAAAAGCGATAAAAAAGCAATCAAAATCCAATCAAAAAGCGATCAAAAAACGATCAAAAAACGATTAAAATCTGATCAAAAAGCTATCAAAAACTGATCAAAAAGCGATCAAAAAGCAATCAAAAAGCTTTTAAAAACCTACCAAAAACCGATCAAAAAGTGATCATAAAGCGATCAAAAAACGATCAAAAAGCGATCGAAAATCGATCAAAAAACGATCAAAAAGCGATCAAAACGCGATCAAAAAACCATCTCCTTTCCATCTCCTGACCACCTTTTGGCAATCTCCTGGCCATCATCTGGCCAGCTTCTGACAATCTAATGGCCATCCCCTTGCCATCTGCTTTCCATCTCCTTGCCATCTCATTGCCATCTTTTGGCCATCTCATTGTCATCTTCTGGCTATCTACTGGCCATCATGTGTTCATCTACCACCCATCTAGTAGCCATTTTCTGGCCATCTAATGGCCATCTCTTAGTCATCTTCTGGTCATATACTTGCTGTCTCCTGGCCATCTCATTGCAATCTCATGGCTATTTCCTGACCGTCTTCTGGTCTTCTCCTTGCCATCTTTTGATCTTCTAACAGCCATCTTCAGGCCATCAAAAACCAATAAAAAAGCGATCAAAAAGCGATCAAAAAGCGAACAAAAACCGATCAAAAACCGATCAAAAAGCGATCAAAAAGCTATCAAAAAGCGATCAAAAAGCGAACAAACAGCGATCAAAAAGATATCAAAAAACTATAAAAATCCGATCAAAAAGAGATCAAAAAACAATAAAAAAAAAACGATCAAATTAAGATCAAAAAGATATCAAAAATCTATCAAAAAGCAATCTAAAACAGATTAAAACCTGATCATAAAACGATCAAAAAACGATCAAAAACCGATCAAAAACCGATCAAAAAGCTATCAAAAAGCAATCAAAAACTGATCAAAAAGCAATCAAAAAGTGATCAAAAAGAGATCAAAAGAGATCAAAAATCTATCAAAAAGCAATCAAAAACCGATCAAAAACCGATGAAAAACGATCAAAAAGCGATCAAAAAGCGATCAAAAAATGATCAAAAACAATACAAAAAGCGATCAAAAAGCGATCATAAAGCAATCAAAAAACGATCAAAAAGTAATCAGAAAGCGATCAGAAAGCAATCAAAAAGCTAATAAAAACCGATCAAAAAACGATAAAAAACGATCAAAAAACGATCAAAGCCCGATCAAAGCCCGATCAAAAAGCGATCAAAAACGATCAAAAAGCGATCAATGAGCGATCAAAAAACGATCAAAAAGCGATCAAAATGCTATCAAAAAGCGATCAAAAACCGATCAAAAACCGATCAAAAAGCGATCAAAAAACGATCAAAAAACGATCAAAAAGCGATCAGTAAGCGATCAAAAAACGATTAAAAAGCGATCAATATGCGATCAAAAAGTAATCAAAAACCGATCAAAAAACGAAAAAAACCGATCAAAAAGCGATTAAAAAGCGATCATAAACGATCAAAAACATTTCAAAAACCAAGCAAAAAGCTATCAAAAAACGATCAATAAGCGATTAAAAAGCCGATCAAAAAAGCGATCAAAAAGCTAACAACAACCGATCAAAAATTGATCAAAAACGACCATAAACGATCAAAAAGCGATCAAAAACCGATCAAAAAAATCAAAAGCGATCAAAAGCGTTAAAAAACGATCAAAAAGCGATCAAAAACCGATCAAAACGCGATCAAAAAGCCATCTCCTTTCCATCTCCTGACCACCTTCTGGCAATCTCCTGGCCATCATCTGGCCAGCTCCTGACCATCTGATGGCCATCCCCTTTCCATCTCATGGCCATATCATTTTCATCTTTATGCTAACTCATGGCCATCTTCTAGCTATCAACTGGAAAGCATGTGTCCATCTACTGGCCATCTAGTAGCCATCTTCTGGCCATCTTATTGCCATCTCTTAGCCATCTTTTTGCCATTTACTTGCTGTCTCCTGGCCATCTCATTGCAATCTCATGGCTATTTCCTAGCCATTTTCTGGCCATCTCTTTGCCATCTTTTGGTCATCTCCTGGCAATCTTCTGGCCATCAAAAACCAATCAAAAAGCTATCAAAAAGCTATCCTAAAGCGATCAAAAATCGATCAAAAACCGATCAAAACGCGATCAAAAATCGATCAAAATTAAATCAAATATCGATCAAATAGATACCAAAAACTGATGAAAAAGCTATCAAATAGCAATCAAAAACCGATCATAAAGCGATCAAAAAGTGAACAAAAAAAATCAAAAAGCGATCAAAAAGCTATCAAAAAACAATTAAAAACCGATCAAAAAACGATCAAAAAGCGATCAAAAAGCAATCAAAAACCGTTCAAAAAGCGATTAAATAGCGATCCAAAAGTGATCAAAAAACGATCAAAAAGTGATCAAAACGCGTTCAAAAACGAGCAAGAAGCTATCAAAAAGCGATTAAAAAACGATCCAAAAAGCTATCAAAACACGATCAAAAAGCGATCAAAAGGTGATCAAAAAGCGATCAAAAAACGATCAAATAGCGATCAAAAAGCGATCAAGAAGCGATCAAAAAGCGATCAAATAGCGAACAAAAACAAATCAAAAACCGATGAAAAACCGATAAAAAACCTAACAAAAACCGATCAAAAAGTTATCAAAAACCGATCAAAAAGCTATCAAAATCCTATCAAAAAGCGATCAAAAAACGATCAAAAAGTGATCAAAAAGCGATCAAAAAGCGTTGAAAAATCGATCAAAAAGCGATCAAAATGAAATCAAAAACCGATCAAAAACCGATCAGAAAGCGATCAGTAAGCGATCAAAAAACGATCAAAAAGCGATCAAAAAGTGATCAAAAAGCGATCAAAAAGCGTTCAAAAAGCGATCAAAAACGATTAAACGATCAAAAAACGATCAAAAACCGATCAAAAACCGATCAAAAAGCTATCAAAAAGCTATCGTGAAGTAATCTAAAACCGATTAAAACCTGATCATAATACGATCAAAAAACGATCAAAAACCTATCAAAAACCGATCAAAACGCTATCAAAAAGCAATCAAAAACTGATAAAAAAAACGATCACAAAGTGACAAAAAGCGATCAAAAAACGTTCAAAATGCGATCAAAAAACGATCAAAAATCGATCAAAAAACGATTAAAAACCGATCAAAAACCGATCAAAAACTGATCAAAATGCGATCAAAAAGCTATCTAAAATTTACCAAAAAGCTATCAAAAACCGATCAAAAACATATCAAAAACCTCGAAAAAATCGATCAAAAACCGATCAAAAAACGATCAAAAAGCGATCAATAATCGATCAAAAAGCGATCAAAAAACGATCAAAAAGCTATCAAAATGCGATCAAAAAACGATCTAGTTTCCATCTCCTGACAACCTTCTGGCAATCTGGACATCATCAGGACAGCTCCTGACCATCTGATGGTCATCTCCATGCCATCTGCTTTCCATCTCCATGCCATCTGCTTTCCATCTCCTGGCCATCTCCTTGCCATCTTTAGGCCATCTAATGGCCATCTTCTGGCTATCAACTGGCCATCATGGGTCCATCTACTTTCCATCAAGTAGAGATCTTCTGGCCATCTTATGGCCATCTCTTAGCCATCTTCTGGCCATCTACTTGCTGTCTCATGGCCATCTCACTGCAATCTTATGGCTATTTTTTGGCCATCTTCTGGCCATCTTCTGGCCATCAAAAACCGATCAAAAAGCGATCAAAAAACAATCCTAAAGCGATCCCAAAGCGATCAAAAAGCGATCAAAAAGCGATCAAAAAACGATCTAAAAGCGATCAAAAAGCGATCAAAAAGCTATAAAAATCCTATCAAAAAACGATCAAAGAATGATAAAAAACGATCAAAATCCGATCAAAAAGCGATTAAAAAGATATCATAAAGTAATCTAAAACCGATTAAAACCTGATCATAAAACGATCAAAAACCGATTAAAACCGATAAAAAACCGACCAAAAGAGATCAAAAAACGATCAAAAAGCGATCAAAAAACGATCGAAAAGCGATCAGAAAACGATCAAAAAACGATCAAAAAGAGATCAAAAAGCGATCAAAGAGCTATCTTAAATTTACAAAAAAGCGATCAAAAAGCGATCAAAAACATATCAAAAACCTATCAAAAATCGATCAAAAACCGATCAAAAACCGATCAAAAAACGATCAAAAAGCGATCAGTAAATGATCAAAAAGCGATCAAAAAGAGAGCAAAAATCTATCTTAAATTTACAAAAAAGCGATCAAAAACATCAAAAACCTATCAAAAATCGATCGAAAAACGATCAAAAAACGATCAAAAAGCGATTAATAAGCGATGAAAAAACGATAAAAAAGCGATCAAAAGGCGATCAAAAAACGATCAAAAAGCGATCAAAAAGCCATCTAGTTTCCATCTCCTGACCACCTTCTGGCAATCTGGCCATCATCAGGCCAGCTCCTGATCATCTAATGGCCATCCACATGCTATCTACTTTCCATCTCCTGGCCATCTCCTTGCCATATTTTGGCCATCTCATAACCATCTTCTGGCTATCTACTGGCCATCATGTGTCCATCTACTTTCCATCTAGTAGAGATCTTCTGGCCATCTTATGGCCATCTCTTAGCCATCTTCTGGCCATCTACTTGTCTCTTGACCATCTCATTGCAATCTTATGGCTATTTTTTGGCTATCTTCTGGCCATATACATGCCATCAAAAACCAATCAAAAAGCGATCAAAAAGCGATCCTAAAGCGATAAAAAAGCGATCAAAAACGATCAAAAAGCGATCAAAACGCGATTAAAAAGCGATCAAAAAGCGATCAAAACGCGATCAAAAAAGCTATCAAAACCGATCAAAAAGCGATCAAAAAAGCGGTCAAAAAGCGTTGAAAACCGTCAAAAAGAGATCAAAAAACGATCAAAAATCGAATCAAAAGCGATAATAAAGCCATCAAGAGCGATTAAAGAGCGATCTAAAAGCGATAAAAAGCCGATCAAAAAGCTAACAAAAACCGATCAAAAATTGATCAAAAACGACCATAAAACGATCAAAAAGCGATCAAAAAGCGATAAAAAAACAATCAAAAAGCGATCAAAAGCGTTTAAAAAACGATCAAAAAGCGATAAAAAAGCGATCGAAAAGCTATCAAAAAGCAATCAAAAACCGATCAAAAACCGATCAAAAACGATCAAAAAACGATCAAAAAGCGATAAAAAAATCAATCAAAAAGCCATCTCCTTTCCATCTCCTGACCACCTTCTGGCAATCTCCTAGCCATCATCTGGCCAGCTCTTGACCATCTGATGGCCATCCCCTTGCCATCTCCTTTCCATCTCCTGGCCATCTCTTTTCCATCTTTATGCTAACTCATGGCCATCTTCTAGCTATCAACTGGAAAGCATGTGTCCATCTACTGGCCATCTAGTAGCCATCTTCTGGCAATCTAATAATTATCTCTTAGCCATCTTTTTGCCATCTACTTGTTGTCTCCTAGCCATCTCATTGCAATCTCATGGCTATTTCCTGGCCATTTTCTGGCCATCTCTTTGCCATCTTTTGATCATTTCCTGGCCATCAAAAAACAATCAAAAAGCGATCAAAAGCGTTTAAAAAACGATCAAAAAGCGATGAAAAAGCGATCAAAAAGCTATCAAAAAGCAATACTAAAGTGATCAAAATGCGATCGAAAAGCAATCAAAAAGCGATCAAAAAGCGATTAAAAAGCGATCAAAAATCGATCAAAATTAAATCAATATCGATCTAAAAGATACCAAAAACCGATCAAAAAGCTATCAAATAGCAATCAAAATCTGATCAAAAAGCGATCAAAAAGTGAACAAAAAGAGATCAAAAAGCGATCAAAAAGCTATCAAAAAGTAATCAAAAACCGATCAAAAACCGATGAAAAAACGATCAAAAAGCGATCAAAAAGCAATCAAAGAATGATCTAAAACAATTCAAAAAGCGATCAAAAAGCGATCAAAAAGCATTCAAAAACCGTTCAAAAAGCGATCAAATAGCGATCCAAAAGCGATGAAAAAACGATCAAAAAGTGATCAAAACGCGTTCAAGCGAGCAAGAAGCTATCAAAAGCGATTAAAAAACGATCAAAAAGCGATCAAAACACGATCAAAAAGCGATCAAAAGGTGATGAAAAAGCGATCAAAAAACGATCAAATAGCGATCAAAAAGCGATCGAGAAGCGATCAAAAAGCGATCAAATAACGATCAAAAACAAATCAAAAACCGATGAAAAACCGATAAAAACCGATAAAAAAACCGATAAAAAACCTATTAAAAACCTATCAAAAAGCTATCAAAAACCGATCAAAAAGCTATCAAAATCCGATCAAAAAGCGATCAAAAAACGATCAAAAAGTGATCAAAAGGCGATCAAAAAGCATTCAAAAAGCGATCAAAAAATGATTAAAAATCGATCAAAAAACGATCAATAACCGATTAAAAAGTGATCATAAAACGATCAAAAAGCGATCAAAAAGTGAACAAAAAGCGAT
>JABUQX010040129.1:35000-40392 GCA_015478945.1 Trachelipus rathkii | reverse complement strand
GTTGTACACTTGTACTCAGAAATATTTGCAGATCATAAAGAATTGATTCCCTCATTATGATTTCGTAACTTATTTTCAAGCTATAAAGATATCTCATGTTTATGTTGAACGAATTTCTTTCTCTCTCTCTCTCTCTCTCTCTCTCTCTCTCTTCTTCTCTCTCCTCTCTCTCTCTCTCCCTCCTCTCCTCTCTCTCTCTCTCTCTCTCTCTCATCTCCACCATCATTTATATATATCGTGAGAATGGCTTTCATAAGAAAGGCTCTATTGGTGATCTTTCTTTCTCTTCTTTCCGATTCTTGGTCCTCTGCCCTTTGGCATTTCGATAAATCTTTTGTCGTGGCGCTCGACATATCGAAAACCTTCGATAAAGTCGGGCACAAAGATTTGATTTCTAAACTTCCTTCTTTCCTAGTCTATCCTTCTTATTGAGCCATTATTTTTGGTTTCCTTTCTGGTGGGTCTGTATTCTGTAACCCCTATGATAGAGGTCCACGGTTCATCCTTCAAATCTATAAATAGTGGTGTTCCTCAGGGTTCTTTTATGTCCTCATCTCTCTACTTTTCATTAATTTTTTTCTTTCTATTATCTCTTCAACTATTCACTCTTATGTTAACGACTCTACCCTTCATTGCATTTTTCATTTTGATAAACATCCCTCCCAACAGTAATTGGCTTGAGCTAAAAGGGGAAACCCTAGTGTTAACTAACCTCTGACCCATTTTGTATTCCTAATTGGGGCATTGAGAATAAGGTTGTTTTCAATTCCCCAGAAACTCATTTCTTTATTCAGTTTCTTCCTACTAGAGATATAATAATGTTCCACACAACAATAATATCATCTTTGAAAACGCATAACTCAAACCATCTTTAATCCTTAATATTTTTGAGGTTTCTTTTTCTGGTGATCTTAATTGGAAGGATCAAATTATTAATCTTTCTAAACAAATTTCTAAGAGTTTGGATGTTCCGAGGCTCCTTCAGAATTTCTTCACTTCACCCCAGTTGCCTGCTCTTCAAAGGGGTGTCGTTCGCCCCTTAATGGAGTATGCCTCACACATCTGGGGTTTGTTCCACTCTCACAGCTCTCCTGAAAAAGGTAGAATCCAGATCTTTTCGTTTTATCAGTTCTTCTCTCTCTCTCTCTCTATCTCTCTCTCTCTCTCTCTCTCTCTCTCTCTCTCTCTCTCTCTCTCTCTCTCTCTCTCTCTCTCTCTCTCTCTCTCTTCCTCTCTCTCTCTCTCTCTCTCTCTCTCTCTCTCTCTCTCCTCTCTCTCTCTCTCTCCTCTCCCTCTCTCTACCCGCCAATTGTTGTGTCACGCTATTATATTTCTATTACAATATACACTGATCTTCTGAACTCTCTCTCTCTCTCTCTCTCTCTCTCTCTCTCTCTCTCTCTCTCTCTCTCTCTCTCTCTCTCTCTCTCTCTCTCTCTCTCTCTCTCTGTCTTTCTCTCTATCTCTCTCACACACACACACAATGAACATTGCTTTTCTGAACTTTCTAATGGCATACCTCTTCTACCTCTTCCATTGAAATGGGGCTTGTGTGGCACGTCTTTTCTACACAGTTCTATACTTTTCTTTATTCCAAACTGACCCCAGACTTAACGGCTATGCTCAATCTTGCATGTACTCCACCGGTAGAGACTGGAACAATCTCCCTTTATCTGTTTTGCCAACTACATTTGATTGCACACTTTTAACGCGGCGCACGAGTAAGTCAGCTTTAAACTTTAAGTTGGTTCAGATTTGGGAACTTTCCACAACTCTGTGGAATTTTGTAGGTCACAGGCATTTGAACACAGAGAGAGAGACATACTATTATATCATATATGTATTTATATATATATATATATATATTATATATATATATAATACATATATATATATATATATATATATAATATATATATATATATAGATATATATATAATATATATATATATATTATATATTATATATAATGTTTTTCTAGGGAACTTGGCATCAAAAAGACTCTTGTTAATAAATAAAACTATTCGCTCAAACCAAAGATAGGCAAACAAACTCAATGTAATGTTCACGAGGTTAAAATAGGAAATTATTTTGAAAAATAGATCACTTTCACTTGATCACCAGTTTAATTATATAATATATATATATATATATCATATATATATATATAATATTATATATATATATAATATATATAATATATATATATATTATATATATATATATATATAATATATATATATATATATATATAATATAATAATATATAATAATACTATATAGTATATATATATATATAATACATATATATTTTATATATATATATCTTATATATATATATATATATATATATATATATATATTATATAATATATATATTATATATATATATAGAAATATAAAAAATAAAATAATATATATAATATATTATATTATATATATATATATATTATGATATAATATATATATATATATATATATATATATATATATATATATAATATATATATATATATTAATTGATAAGTTAAGAAAAAACTACAATAGAAGGTAAAGACATGAAACTGGCCATTCTCCGGGATGGAACCCGCCATGTTTGCGACTGAGGGACAATATATCCGGTGCGTTACGACTGAGCTATCCTCCAAGCCAAAAAACTTGGATTCAAGAACAGTTATAAAGCAACCGAGCTCCCTTCAAGGCGACATCACCAGGTGTCCAGCCTGTCCTATCCCTCGTCTTTATATTGTAGATGTTTAAATATTGCATAATAATCGCAATTATATAAGATGTTAAAGAAAGAACATATAATAGGAAGGTAAAGAATTAACTGCCTTCTCCGGGATTGAACCACCGCCATGTTGCGACTGAGGACAATATACCCGGTGCGTTACGACTGAGCTATCCTCCAAGCCAAAAAACTTGGATTCAAGAACAGTTATAAAGGGAGCTCGGTTGCTTTATAACTGTTCTTGAATCCAAGTTTTTTTGCCTTGGAGGATAGCTCAGTTGCGTAACGCAACCGGGTATATTGGCCTCAGTTCGCAACAATAGCGGTGGTCAATCCCGGAGAGCAAGTAATTCGTTTACCTTTCTCTCATATGTTCTTTGTTTAACTTCTTATATAATTGCGATTATTATTTTCAATATGTACCTCTACAATACTAAAGAACGAGGGATAGGACAGCCTGGACACCTAGTGATGTCGCCTTGAAGGGAGGCTCGTTGCTTGTATAACTGTTCTTGAATCAAGTTTTTTGGCATTGAGGATTAGCTCAAGTTCGGTAACGCACCGGGTATATAGTGTCCTCAGTCGCATACATGCGGTGCGTTCAATCCGGAGAAGCAGTTAATTCTTTACCTTCCTATATATGTTCTTTCTATTCACATCTTATAATATTGCGATATATGCAATTTTAAAATCAATAATAGTTCTTCTAGAAATAGAAATTTTTTTATATATATATATATAATTATATAGTATATATATATATATATATAGTATATATATATATAAGATCATTTATATATATATAATATAATATATATATTTATATATATTAATATAATATATAGGGAGCAGAAAAGAAATAGAGAAAACCCACTCAAGCCCTAGCCTAACATAAATCTATCTCCGATAAGCTCAGACATGGAATTTAAAGAGAAGAATATTATATACAGCAGTGAAAACAGAAGATGGCAAGGAGTTCAACAGAACAGGTATTTTTGAGAGGAAGATGTGAAGAAGGAGATTAGGGTGACCCAACTGCGAAATACAATCCAAATCCTCAAGAACAGAAACGGAAAGCTGAAGAAAAGAGGCAACTCTTGATCCAAAAGAGGGAGCAGATTTGAAATGAGTGGGAGAATAGAGAGTTGATTCATTGGCGTAAGAACGAACAGAGTTAGAAGTGCAGCTGAGGAGATCCTTTATGAAAAGTAAGAATTAGTAAAATTAGAAATAGAACAGAACCTTGAGGAACACCACAATTAACATAAAAGTAGGAAGAGGTCGCTCCATCAACAAGTGCTGATATGGAGTGATCAAAGAGAAAACTTGGCAAGAATACGCAAAGAATAGGAAACTCTCTACTATACTAATAATATTACTACAGAATTTGAAAAAAATTTAAAACCATAACCATCTAAAAGAGAAAGCTCATGAGAAATAAATCATTAATTTGTCCATTCAATTCCTTAGCTTTCTTTTAAGAGTTCAGTTAATGCTTTCGGAATCTTCACTCCAGCAAAGAGGATATATATATATATATATATATAATATATATTATATATATTATATATTATATATATATATACTATATTATATATATATATTATATATATATATATATATATTATTTTATATATAGTATATATATAATATATATCATATATCATATTATTGTTTGTTGCAATAAAATTCACATTCTGTTTCGTCTCTCCGTAGATTTATTCGAGTAGTTCGTTTTCCAATTTTTATGCACTTTCCAAAGTTATAAAAAGATAAAAATTCAATTTCCACCTTTTTATAATGCTGAAATTCGTTTCGCGCGTACTTAATATTTTTTGTAGTGATGAGAAATTTCATGCCACTGTCAATTAACGCTTAAACTTCTGGCATTAATTTTAAGGATAAAATCTATTATTATTATTATTATTATTATTATTATATATTATTATTATTGTTATTGTTTATTGTTATTCTATTATGCTTTGCTAATTGCTACTTGCTAGATGCTATTGCTATGTGCTATTGATATTTCTATTGCTATGTGCTATGCTGATTGCTATTGCTAATGCTAATATTATGAGTTATTATATTATTATTATTATTATTATCTATAATTATTATTGTTATGTTATGTTCATGTTATATGTTATTTTATTGTTATGTTATTTTGTTATTGTATATTGTTATTGTTATTTGTTATTATTATTATTATTATTATTATCTATATTATTCATTATTATTATTATTATTATTATGTATCTATTATTATTATTATTATTATTATTATTATTATTATTATTTTATTATTATTTAAGAAAACACTATAGTATATACCAATATTTTAAAATGTCTTTTATATAATATTATAACTACTTCCGTTTTCTATGAATTAATCTTAATTGTTATTAATATATTTTTCTTTAATTTTATTTGTTCTATATTTAACTGAATTTACTTTCATTTTAATTCTTTACACACACACAAATGAACATAATATTGTATTCTTTAATTAATTAATAACTTTTTAATATTCTGAATTAAATTAATTACACAAAACCAATTAATAGATTTGTATCTGTATATGTATAATTATATATATATATATATATATATATATATATATATATACTATATATATAATTATATAGATATATATATATA
>JABUQX010040129.1:10000-12500 GCA_015478945.1 Trachelipus rathkii | reverse complement strand
CACTATATATATATATATATATATATATATATATACCTATATACATATATATATATATATATATATATATATATATATATATATTACACGTGCGTATGTATGTGTGTGTTCAACGGCTTCATAAAAAAAAGGTAACAATTCTGAACCCTCTAATTATCGCTTAATAGCTTTCACCTGTATTCTGTCAAGAATCTTCTGAATCTATCCTTAAAATTTATTCTTAATTCTCATTCCTCGAACCTTCTGAAATTTCATTCCCTCTTTTAAAAGCCCAACAGTATAGTATTCTACTCTCGAGGTTAAGTAGTGGTATACTTTTCTATCTCAGCAAATTATGGTTTGAGAGTTTGTGGTGAAATTTGATATATCCATGGCATATAAGATAAATCGATGGTCTCTAATATCCTTCCCTTTGACATTTATCCTCCAATCTTAGCCTTTTCATTTTCCTTCAAATCGTTCCATCGATGAATGACTTTCTTTCATAACTGGGAAAGCCTGCGCTAAAGAACAAGGTTGGGATGTATGGAAGGTTGATGAAAGAGGACAAGAAAGAAATTTGAAGAAGAAATCGATAAGTGGATAGAGGAGGGAATTCTAGTGGCGTTGAGGGGAGTAGAGAAAGAGGGGTACTTCCATTAATGGAGGTGGAACAAGAAAATAAGGGAAAGGTAAGACCAGTGATGGACTACAGAGAATTGAACGAATTTGTAATGTGCCACACCGGGGATGAGGCGGAGGTTTGCGAGGAATTGATTCGGAAGTGGAGGAGGATAAGTGGTGGAAAGAAATTGGCTGACTTAAAGTCAGCCTATCTTCAAATTAGAATTGATGAGAGTCTGTGGAAGCATCAGATGGTGAGATGTAAGGGGAGAAATTTTTGTTTGACAAGACAGAGTTTTGGGCTATGTAGTGCGCCAAGAATAATGACAAAAATTCTAAGAGTGGTAAGAGCAAAGGATGAGAGGGTGAGAGAGGGGACTGATTCATACATCGATGACATCATTGTTGATGAGGAAAAGTTAACTGCGGAGGAAGTGAGAAAGCATCTGCTGAAATTTGGACTTTTATAAAAAGATCCTGAGGATGTGATTGGTGGGAGAGTCTTGGGATTGAAGATCGAAAAAGACAAATTGGGAAAAACGAGGTTCTTGAGAGGAAAAGTGGTATCAGTGATAGACGAGAAAAAGATAACAAGAAGAGTTATTTTCAATATGTGGGAAGCTGGTCGGGCACTATCCAGTGGCAGGGTGGTTGAGAGTATTGTGCAGCTTCTTGAAGAGAATTGCGGAGGGAAAAAAGTGGAATAAGGATATAGGAGAAGGATGCACTGAAATTCTTAGACAGGTCTTGAAGGAGGTGAGAAAAGGTGATCCTGTGAAGGGGAGTTGGTTTGTCAAAAAGGAGGAAGAGGGAATGATTTGGTGCGACGCAAGCAGTTTGCCAACGGCGTAGCGTTGGAAATGAGAGGAGAGTTGGTTGAGGATTCGAGTTGGTTAAGGAAAAACTCGGATTGTGGCCATATCAACGTAGCATGATGCAGTGATGAAAGGAATTAATTTGTGTCTGAAGTGGGGATTAAAGAATATTACAGTGATGTACGATTCAAGAAGAGTTATCATCTGGGTGGATAACGTAATTAACTCAAGAAGTTGGGTAAAGTCAAAAGGAGATGCAGAAATGGTAGTGAAGAGACGTTTGGGATAGTGTCGGAATTAATAAGAGATTGAGTTAAAATTAAAAATTAAATTGGTTAAATCAGAGGAGAATAGGGCCGATAAATTGACAAAAATTTATGAGAAGTGGTAAAGGAGAATAAAGGATTGCAACAAGGAACGTTGTGGAATGTCGTTATTGGGAATAAAAAGGCTACACGAGAAGAATCATGTGGGACAGAAAAAACAATATATGTGGCAAAAATGTTTCATGAAGATGTGAGAAGAGATGATGTGGCAGAGTGCATCAAGAGATGCGAGAAATGCCAGTCAATTGATCCGAATCCAGAAAGATGCGGGAGTGGTGAGCTTAGTGTGGAGCAATGCTGGAAAAGGTTGGCAATTGATGTAACGCATTTTGCCAAAGGTAAATTCCTATCAATAGTAGATTGTGGAGAGAGCAGATTTGCGATATGGAAGGATCTGAACGGCGAAGGGGGAAGAGAGATAGCGAGAAAGATGGAGGAGGTCTTCGCTGAACATGGATTGCCTGAAGAGGTGATAGTGAATAACGCCGCATCGTTCAGATCGGTGGATGTTAAGGAAATGTGCAGGAAATGGGGAGTGAAAATAAATTTTAGAGCCGCTTTCAAGGGAAACTGTAATGGGATTGTTGAAAGGAACCACAGAACCGTAAAAAGGATAGCGGCAAGATCAGGAATAAGCATAAGGGAAGAATTATTCTGGTACAATTTCATGCCAAGGCATGATGAGAGGACATGCCCATGGGAAAAAATATAATTACGAATGGAAACATTCGGAGAAAGATGGTGGAGGGCCGTCGT
>JABUQX010040129.1:0-5000 GCA_015478945.1 Trachelipus rathkii | reverse complement strand
TCGAGTAGAAATTTCAGTCGGCGGCTTATCCAGTGAGCCTTCGAAAGAAATCATTCTCTTTATGTGTGTGTGTGTGTGTGTGTGTGTGTGTGTGTGTGTGTGTGGATGGAGGATCTGACACAGATCTAAAGTGCCCTTTCCTCTCAGTGTGTGACATTCTAGTGGTTGCTGTCCACTCTCTCTCTCTCTCTCTCTCTCTCCTCCTCTCTCTCTCTCTCCTCTCCTCTCCTCCTCTGTCGCGTGTTCTCATGCTCTTTCAATATATATATATATATATATATATATATATATATATATATATATATATATAGATATTACTTCTTGACTTTAAAAGTTTTTTAAACTACCGTAAATAATTTTGATAACCATGGCTGAACAACTAATTGAGCCATGGCTTTATAATTCCTATGACCATGCCGGAGAAATAGATCCTACCCTCTTCCCAGAGAGAGCCAGAAGAACCCGACTCTACATCTTGCAGTTTACCCTTGGGTATTCCTTTGGATTAAAAAAAATAAAAAATAAAACTTGACGGAGTCGTAAACGTAACAGGTCCTATATATGTTTGAATCATCAAATCCCTATAATAGAAAGTCTATTTATGGTCCGTGAAGAAACGCTGTGCTCTTTTTTTTTGGCTAGTGAGTACCGTTCAACGAACACTTTCTCTCTCTCTCTCTCTCTCTCACTCTCCGAATCTATCTATCTATCTCTCTCTCTCTCTCTTTCTCTCTCTCTCTCTATATATATGTTTTCTCATTATATACTCTCTGCTCTTTCTTTCTCATATATATATATGCTCATATATATATATATATATATATATATATATATATATATCTCTATAAAAGTTATTTATATGCTTTCTCATATATATATATATATATAGGCTATTTATAAGATGTTGACTCCAGGAACGAAAATCAATAAAAAAATGTAACGTAATTACTTTGATTTGACGTTATTTTTATGAAGTAAATACTGGATTTTCAAATGTAATTTAATTAAAAATATTAACAAAATTAAAAAGAGAGAAATTGATATATATTTTTCCTATAGTCTTATAAAAATGAGTAGCTTAGGCCGTGCTTAGGCTATTTTATTTCAGTTTAAATTTGATGAATGTATACGTAAAGTTTGTAGAAACAATGCATATAATAATAAATTGATATTTGATATTTTTATATATATTTTATTTTTTGATCAGAGGTGGGGCCTTCGGCCTCCTCTCTTTATCATCCCCCGCGTCCCCTGCGGGTGCCCCGCTCCTGAAGCTCACTTGGGTCCGGGGAGTTTTAAAAAAAAATAAAATATATAAAATAATAATAATAATAATAATAATAATAATAATAATAATAATAATAATAATAATAATAATAATAATAATAATAATAATAATAATAATAATAATAATAATAAATCTGTTTTTGCTTCACCAAATACAAATTTATCAGAAATATTAAATTAATAAAGGAAAAATTAAAAAGTCGTTAATTTTCTTATCAAAATTCCGTAGATCAACATATAATACATATATTTACAAAAACTTCTTTTTTTTTTTGTATGTAATATCCCCTGCAAGAGAGGGAGGTCTGTGCTTGGGGACTTTCCTCTCTCCTCTCCTCTCTCTCCTCTCTCTTTCCTCTCTCCTCCTCTCTTTCCTCTCTCTCTCCTCTTCTTTCTCTTTCCTCCTCTTTCTATATATATATATGTCATGTATATATGTCACTTGCTTATATATGTAATATGTATCTTTCAATATGCTCATATGTATGTATGTATGTATGTATGTATGTCAAGGCAGATTGATTGAGTGGGTTTTCCAGTGCAATTAAAACAATTTTTTTACTAAAATCAAATGATATTTGATTGAGCTTCGTCAGATCAATTTTTCGGCAAAAATTACATATAGGAAAAGGAAAATAAATGGAAATAATTTTTTTTAAAATCTTTTCGATCTGAAGATCTTTAACTTGGCTATAGAGGGTGGTAAAAGACAGATTTTCAAGAGATATACCTTGCTCTGTACTATTGACCCACAAATAAGTTACTAAAATTGCTATCAATGGAACTTTCAATAGGTTTCCAAAATCTGGTGGCAATTCTTTGATAAATTTAAAATAATTATCTAACTTCAGTGAAAACTTTTCATCAGGGGCTTACAGCCATCCTAGAGGTTCAAAGGTAAGAGCGTCGGACTCTCGTCACAGACTCGCTTCGAAGAATTTTTTTTCCTTTCACAGCTAAGAAGCTATTCTTGCTGAGATCATTTCTTCAGGACTCAAGAGCTTTGTAGAAGACTTGTATATTGTTGCAATATTTCGCCTCCGAACTCGAGGCATCTTCAGGCAGAAATAAAAATTAATTTGTGGAACGGCTATGATGAATATTTTGTTAATAGTTCCACAATATAATAAAAAAGATTTAATAGTCAAAAAATTTAAAATTTAAAATTTAACTTGATTTTTCTTCTGGAGAAGTTTAGATGAAGTATTTTCTGTTGTCATATCTTTAAACATTTCCCCATTAATGATAGAATTACAGAGGCCACAACTAATAAATCTTTATATTGAGCTATTAACAAAATATTCATCATAACCTGTCGTTCCCACAAATTAATTTCATTTCTGCCAGAAGGTGCCTGGGGTGGGGGGGCAAATATTGCAACAATATACAAGTCTTCTACAAAGCTCTTAAGTCCTGAAGAAATGATCTCAGCAAGAATAGCTTTCTTCTTAGCTTTGAAAGGAAAAAGAATTCTAAAGCGACTCTGAGAGGAAAGTCTGACGCTCTTACCTTTGAACCTCCAGGATGGCCTCTACAAAACTACTTTAAATTTTCGGACTTATGGACACCCTTTCTGAGAAGTGGACTTGATTTTTTTTCTTGGGGAAGTTTAGATGAAGTATTTTCTATTGTGTCTTTTTTTAGAACTTTTTTGACACTTTTGTGAAGTTACTTTGTATGTTAAATTTTAAATTTTTGGCTATTAAAATCTTTTTTTATTATATTGTGGAACTATTAACAAAATATTCATCATAGCCGTTCCACACAAATTAATTTCATTTCTGCCTAAAGATGCCTCGAGTTCGGAGGTGAAATATTGCAACAATATACAAGTCTACAAAGCTCTTAAGTCCTGAAGAAATGATCTCAGCAGAATAGCTTTCTTCTTAGCTTTGAAAGGAAAAAGAATTCTGAAGCGACTCTGAGAGGAAAGTCCGACGCTCTTACCTTTGAACCTCCAGGATGGCTGTAAGCCCCCTACTTTAGAGTTTTTCGGACTTATGGACACCCTTTCTGAGAAGTGGACTTGATTTTTCTTCTGGAGAAGTTTAGATGAAGTATTTTCTGTTGTGTCCTTTTTTTAGAGCTTTTTTGACACATTTGTGAAGTTACTTTGTATGTTAAATTTTAAATTTTTTGGCTATTAAATCTTTTTATAATAATAATAATAATAATAATAATAATAATAATAATAATAATAATAATAATAATAATAATAATAATAATAATAATAATAATAATAATAATAATAATAAAATAATAATAATAATAATAATAATAATATGCAGCTCTTAAATTTCAAAAAGTGTAGACCAAAAATTGGCACCTCATTAATAATATAGTTTCCAGATATAACTATTTTTTTAAAAAACTATTGTATTCTTGATTATTTTTGATTCATAGAAATATCAATTAAATTTGACTATTTATTCTTAATTCATTTAAAATTATAGCATATAATTATTAAAAGCATATATATGCTAGATTTATTACCCTCCTTCGATTTATTTCAATGTGCAAAAGCCAAAATTCTTCACAGTCAGTGACGCTACGTACAGACGCTGAGAAAGTAAAATGGGCCAAGAGCTTCCCTTCGAGAATTGATTTAGCATACGATGTCTTTTATATTTCTAAAGTAAATTTGAAATTTTTAAGTACAATATTTTTAAAGGATTTTATTGTTTATAATAAATTTCGTATATTAAGCGAAAGAAGTTAATTTTTAATGATTTACTGTAAAAAAAAAAAAAAAGATTAATTCAGCGGGAAAAGGATGCTTTTAAGAATTTTGTCATTTACTTATGATATGAGTCTGATTACATTGCTCTCTCTCTCTCTCTCTCTCTCTCTCTCTCTCTCTCTCTCTCTCTCTCTCTCTCTCTCTCTCTCTCTCTCTCTCTCTCTCTCTCTCTCTCTCTCTCTCTCTCTCTCTCTCTCTCTCTCTCTCTCTCTCTCTCCAAAATCGCAACTGACCAACGAATGGTAAACAATACATCGTATTCAATACAATTTATGTGATTAACAATCAAAACAATAACAATGATTAACATTATATATATATATATATATATATATATATATATATATATATATATATATATATATATATATATATATATATATATATATATATATATATATATAATATATATATATATGAGAGGAGAGAGAGAGGAGAGAGAGAGAGAAAAAATGAAATTAAAATAATACAATAAAAAATATGAAAAAACAAAAAAAAAAAAAGATTAAAAATATATATATATATATATATATATATATATATATATATATATATATATATATATATATATATATATATATATATATATATAGTTACTACCGGATACCATACCCATACAGCCTTCACTTAACCTTTTTTTTAAAAATCTACGTTCTAGAGCTAATGTATAGTCTTAAGTGCACCAAGTAAAATCCTTGAGATCAATACAATGTGACTGCATTGTCCAGTTTGCAAAATGCTACTGAAAATGCATACGTAATTTATAATATATATATATATATATATATATATATATATATATATATATATATATATATGTATATGTATGGTATATATATATATATATATATATGCTGAGAAATGTTCTTATATGAACAATATTATTATTGATATTGTTATTGTTATTGCCTCCTCTAATCCTCCTCCTCTCTCTCTCTCCTCTCTCTCTGGATCATTCCTCAGGATTATCCTC
>JABUQX010040128.1:0-30139 GCA_015478945.1 Trachelipus rathkii | reverse complement strand
TTTACTTTGACTGACTGGAAAATAATAAAACGAATTACTTTATTTGAAAATTAAATTTAACTTTAAATAAAAAATGATATTTAAATTATTAATTTTCCACTTTATTTTTTAAATATTAAAATCGCACTAATACACTAAATTCACTGCATCTCCTTGTACTCTCCGTGTTCCTTGACGTTCATTCTTCTTTCAGGCAGACTCCTCATCTTCATCATTCGCCCTGTACCTAAAAACAGACAAAATAAAAATTATGAGACAAAAACCACAAAAAACTGACCTACCACAATAGATTATCGCATATTTCAAGATCCAGTCCACATTTCTTGCAAATATTTTCTTCATAAAATATGTCTTAGGCATTAGTCAACCGAATGCAGTTTTTGAAAGTGGTCTACTAAAATTTTGGTAACAGTATCGTAGAGGGGCTTCACCCCCGATTTTTATAAAAATCACAGGATATACTCTAAAAAAATAATGATGAATGAAAAAATGAAGGAAAAAAAGTTACAGCCTCTCAAAGTTGTTAAAACTCCCATAGACTTTTCATTTTTTATCCATCCAGGTTAGGTCTCATTTCAGAAAAGAGATAAAGCGCCAACATCGCGCCGCAAAGATAGAGGGTCAAGAGAAGTGGAAAGTACGGAACAGTTTATAAGTCTTTTGACTTTTGACTCAACCCTGCCCAAAAGCCGGGTGAGACCAGAGCCCCCCCAGATATGAGAGCAGTACTCCATACAAGGGCGGATGAGGCCCTTGTATAGCTGGAGTAGCTGAGAAGAGGAAAAAAAATCTCGCAATCTAAGCAGAACTCCCAGTTTCTTTGAGGCCGCCCTAGCAACCGTTGTGATGTGAGATTTCCAAAACATTTTTTTGTTTATGTTAGGCCAATCATGTTTATATTGTTAACAGGAGAGACGAGAAAACCGTAAGAGAATAGGAAATGTTGAGTGTTTTAGAGAGGGAGATTTGTAGAAGTTGAGTTTTTAAAGAATTAAATTTCACAGGTTGAGGCGACCCCACCCAAATCCTATCCAGATCAGCGAGAAGTAGAATCGGAAAGATTAAGACGAGAGGCAATTCTTGAAGTAAAAGAGGGAGCAGAATTGAAATGAGTTGAAGAATGTGTTGGACGTGTGCGCCCTTCCAACACTGAGGGAAAGTGTTAGTTTGAGACGGGGAGATATGTTGAACGAGGGGGGTCAGCACGGAGGCACATTCAATCAAAATTCGGGGAGGAAGCCAATCTCGGTCCACCCGCCTTCTAAGGTTCATAATTTCAGGAGTCCATGCACCGATCAAAATATGTAATCACAGGCAAAGCATAGGACACCTGAGATGAGAAGGAGGGGGGGAGGAGGAAGATGCCAGAATCGTCATGGGTTGAGTTAGAGGAATATATGGAGATCCAAGAGATTTGGCCTTTTCAAGTGGAGAATTAGCAACAGAACCGTCAGAGCGAATAAAGGGAGGAAGGCAGATTTAACAGAAGTTGTTAGAGATGTTTTGCAAGAGACCAGAAAGATTTTTTCAGTAGGAGAACCTAGAGAGCCCTTTCGTTTGATGAAAGTGGGCTTTGCTCGTCGAAGAGTATCCCTGCAACGATTTCTAGCTGAATGCAAAATTATTAAAGAGTGATAGGAAAACGAGAATTTTTCCATTCCCGATAAAGCACTGTATCTAGCCTGAATGGCATGAGACAAGCACGATCGAACCGATGGGATTATGAGGGATAAAGATTTAAGTCGAGAGAAGAATGAACCTGCTCATCCCATCAAGATTACAGTTTTCCTCACCTTATCGGCAGAAACCGAAGCGTCACAAGAGTCAAAACAGTCATTCTGATTATAGTTAGTGTAGAAGCGACTTAGGCAATCCCAATCGGGCGATTAAATACAGAAAAAAACGTGTAGGGGCAGGATGCGAACTGTGGAGGAAAGTATTAAAATTAAGAAGATATAAGGTTGTGGTCAGATTTTACAATCAGGAGCGAAGGTGGTGTATTTATAGAAGGAAGGATAGTGGTGAAACATAGGTCAAGTGTGTTCAAGATTGGTTGGGACGATTCCGGAATGTGTGTAGGTTCTTATAAATTAGTTGCTCAGGTTCGTTTGAGAAATGCCTGAATGATTCGGAGTCCTCCCCACCTAAATCAGTGTGAGAGGACCCCAACGAAAAAACTACATTCAGGTGTTGGTGTAACATTGAAATCCCCAAATAGAGGACTTCTTTATTTGGATAAGAAGATATAACATTATTTGGAGAAGATGATATAACAGTCTTGTCTCAAAAAATGGCGTGAAAATCTGTTCTGTTAGGAGAAACATGTAGCAGAAACACAAGATTATGTGTAGTAGACAGGAAGAAAGTTTTACGCCACAAAGAACTCGAAGTAGGAGATTTGAGATTCTTAAGACGTGTTGAAGGAGTATTTATTTTTAAATAAACACATACTCCACCTTCAAACGGAAATTATAAGAAATAAGTTATAGTTGGACATTTAAACGAGTTAGGAGGATGAATTCCTACCATCTGGTCTCAGATAGGAGCAGAAAGGTTAGGGTTAGAGTTAGAGAGGTGGGTTTCACGGATATGCGAGTTAGGATTGCAAGCCAGATGTTAGTAAATTGATAGGTAGCCGCGCCTGTGCAAATCTGCCATCTGTTACATAACATACAGCAAAAGATAAGGTCATATATTAGACAAAAAGAAACGAGAACATATGCTGATTATAGAAAATTATTCACACACTAAACCTAAATTTAAAACCGTAAATGTTAAAAAGTTAATAAAAATTTAATAAATCTGTAAAATATGAAAATCATAAAAGTTAAAAACACTACGCTCTTTTTACCACCGCATATAATAACGAATAAAAACAAGTAAGTAAAATTGATTTAAACATTAAAACCCTTAAATTTAAAAAGTTCAAGGGCCAATAATAAAAATCAAATTCTTAAACTTACTGAAACGCAATTAGACTTAATTGTATTTCTTCCCTTATATATATAATATATAATATATATATATAATATATATATATATATTATATATATATATATATTATATATATATAATATATATAGTTTTTAAATTTTATATATATATATATATATATATATATACTATATAATATATAATTATTTTACATATGCTTAGGGTGATTTTTTTTTTTTGCCTAGGGCGGCACGAATGGTTAAGAGGGCCCTGTATATATAGCTATATTCAGGAAGTTAATTCCAATCTCACTGAAATTGGTGAACCACTGTTTAAACTTTTCTCTATTTATCTTAGAAGGTTACATTAACCTATAATAATATTACTACTTAGTTGTAGTAGATCTCCTTTTTTCTTATTAAATTATAATCTTTTAGTTGTTTTTCCCCTCCCCTTCTATTTAATTTATAAATGGGTTCATATTGAAATTCCACCAATTCATTACACAATATTCGATACAAAGAGACATTGTTATAGACAACAATATCGACAGCATTTGGTCTCAACAACTGAAGATGAAGTTCTAACTATTGGGGTTACAGTCTTCGTATTAATTTCCGTCACTGTTTCAGTAACTGTCATTGAAATAGGAATCCAAGGTAAGTATTCCTCAAGTTCCCATTCTATTGTAAAATACTTTTATTATATGTCAAGGGCTTGGGATATTAGTGATCTCTAATTTATTCTTGCAATCGCTGCCAAAAAGTTCCCTCCAGCCTAATCGTCTTGAGGACTTCCTGCACAATTGTATTTTTTAATTCCCACTCCCCTTTACATCTATTTCTATTCTCTCCTCTTGAGTAACTTCCACAAGTTCTGTGCTAGTTGAGGGAACACTACTATCAATATTGATGACTTCCCCTGCCCCTCCACACTTCTACTAGTGTTACTTGCTAACCTCTCCATCCTAACTTGAGTTCTTGTCCAGGCACTAGTCATAGCTCTATCAATTTCGTCGTTCTTTCTGTCCCTCAAAAGATTCCCATTCAATCATTGGGATTTTATCTTTACACCTATAGTCTTTTCTTGATATTTTCTTTAAATAGCAATTACAAGTACAAATGTCAAACATTGCATCGAATGTTTTCACTTTCTCTCAGAACTCATCATTCTGTCGTGCATTTGGGATTTTATTTATATTTAAAGTTGATTGCACATGCCTTTCAGCCTTTAGTCATACAGCATTAAATCTTATATGGGGGAAGGAGAAGTTATCCCAAGTACTTATCAGATCACTTCCAATGATTTAAAGACTATCTTTAGTGGTTCTTTAGTGTTCATGTGTGAAACTGTGCAACATATGTTGTTTGTGTTTAGAACATTACATACAATATTGAATCCATTAATTAGTTGGTAGATTTTTTAGATTCAAATTTTAAGAAGTAAATAATTTTAAAAATCTCCATTTCCATCAAAATATAGAGGGGTTGTGTGCGAGTGGGGAGGGGGTCGCACAACTGCATCATTTCGCATATACTGTTTAATATCATCATGCTGAAGCCCCCCATATAGTGTGAAATTTAGAAATTCAACAAAAGTATTAGTTTTGACTCACAATATATATATATATATATATATATATATATATATATAATATAATATATTATATATGTGAACCATAAATAAAATATATATATATATATATATATTATAATAATATATTATATATATATATATATATATATATATATATATATATATATATATATATATATATATATATATATGATATTTTGGATGGGGTGAGTAGGAGCTTCAGATTGACTGTGTTGGGTGACCTAAATGGTTGGATAGGTGATCAAAAAAGGGATGGTATAACTGGTGGTTTTGGGGTGTCAGGAGAAATGAGAATGATAGGAAGGTGATTGCATTTGTGTGAGGAAAGAGGTATGAGTAATAATACTTTCTTTAAACCAGGGTTTGTGATTTTTTTGATTTTTTTAAAAAAATAAAAAAAAAATAAAAAAAATCTGTTTTTTTTTATTTATTTGATTTTTTTAGGCACAAATTGCCTTTTTAATTATTATTTTGATAAAATTAGTAAATAATCCTAATTATTATCTAATTAATAATAAGTTTAGTAAATATAACCATTATTTAGTTTAATTAAGTTATTTAAATTATATAGGCTACCTATATATATACTGTATAATATCTTGAGTAATCTAATTTTATTTATTTCTTTATTGAAAAAGATTTGAAACTGCATTGATGATTTTGCTTATTATATAGATGAAATATACTTATCTCTTTTCAGGTGATAACTAGGAATAATTATTAATTAGAAACAAAAAATTTGCCTAAAAAATAAAAAAAATAAAAAAATCATCATTTTTTCATAAAATCCATTGATTAATTTTACATTAGAATCATTAGAACATTAAATTAAGAAATATAGGGACAGTAATAAGCCACATGGCCTATCAAGTACTTCCAGTCAACCTACTAACCAAACATGCTCATGCAAATCCACAAAGCACCCTAGGGCTTGTAAAATTGCTGTAACTAAAAATCCACCAATTTTGCTTAGTCAAAAAAAAAAAAAATATGATACCCAAACCATCCACATACCTTAATAACTAAGTTATAATCACACACACATGCAGTCTAACATTAATAACTACTGTAACTAAAAACCTGCCAATTTTCTTCGTACTAAATATCAGTCTATATGATACGCCAACACATCCATAATATATACCTATGTAACTTGTTTCTTAGAATGCTGCAATGAGTACACTCACAACCTCCTGTGGCAAACCATTCCAAAATTTAACAACCCTATTACTGAAAGAATGCTTTCTTATATCAAGATGGCATGCTTTCTTCTTAATTTTCTTATTATAACCCTGTCTCCCATTCGTGCTTTACTATGAATTTATTGATCTCTGTATTTTCAATAGATGTAAATATTTTGTAGACTTGTATCATGTCCACCTCTGAGAAATCGCCTTTCAACAGAAAACATTCTAATTATCCTCTTCCCATAGCTCTTACCCTCAACCCAGAAATCATCCTTGTTGCTCTAAGTGTTGCATTCCCATCTCTAGCATTTTCAGCATTCTTTCTTTAATAAGGGGCACTCAACTTGTGCACAATACTCTAATACTGGCCTTAACATAGCTATTATAAAGTTTACCTTATAACTTCCTTTTGCGCTCTTAGTAAAACATCATTGGGTATTATTAATGCCAAGCATTTATCAGCTTTATTCCTTGCTTCCAAACACTGATTAGCTACTTTCAAATTACTGCTTATAATCACACCTAAATCTTTTTCTTGGTCCACAGACTCGAGCCAATCCCCATTCATATCATAGTTAAAACTTTTGAGTACCGTAGGTGAAGAGCCTTACACTTTTTACTATTAAAATTCAAATTGCCTTTTTAATTATTGTTGATAAAATTGAGTAAAAATAATCCTAATTCATTACTAATTAAAATAGTTTAGTAAATATATTAATTTAGTTTAAATTAGTTATTTAAATTATTATATATGTTATAATATATTTTGAGTAATCTAATGTTATTTATTTCTTTATTGAAAATGATTGAAACTACATTGAATGAATTTGCTTTATTATATAGATGAAATATTCTTATCATTATCAGGTGATAACTAGGAATAATTAATTTAGGGAAAAAAATTTGCCTAAAAAATCAAAAAAATCATGATATTTTTCATAAAAAAATCAATTTATTTATTCAACTGATAAGAATGAAATTTTTATATCAGTTCAACCCTGCTTTACAACAAAAAGAGTATTCATAAGTGTACTAGATTTGGTGTAGGTAGAGATGGTATCTAATAGTGAAAAGTATGATTGATTTTGTGTGAAGATGGACGAGTTGAAGTATGTTGTTGGTACGTTAGTCAGTGAAGGGGTTTTAGCGAACGGGATTATCAAGATATGTGTTGTTTTATGTTAAAATAAGTTAATGGCGGCTTGGATGGAGAGAAAAGGTGATGGGGAAAGGAAGTGGATAATAATATTGGAAACAAATCTGGAGCAAATGAAGAAGCAGTTGTTAATAGTGCAAAGGAAGTTTGTGGATGTGCTAAAGTAGGAATTAAAAAAATGTTAGTAAGTGGTGGAATGTGGAGGTGATGCAAGCGGTTTAACACTAAAAAATAGTGTGGTTGAATGTACTAAAAGCCCAATGATGAGAGCCAAAAGAAGACATTTGGAATTGTATCAGGAGGAAAAAAGAATACTATACATGATAAAAATAGGTAGAAAAAAATAGGCCAAGAGTAGAAATAAATTTCTTCAATGGGGGAACTTACAGTGGTGAATAGAAAGTTTTCTTTTGGAAGGAAGCACGAAGGGTTAGGATGAGAATAAGGGGAATCTGCTTGAATAATGAAATTGGGATGGGTGCTTTTGTAACTGAATGAAATGGATGTGATGGGAGTATGGAAGGGAACAGTTCAATAAATCTCATAACATGTGGGCAGTATTGCAAGAGGTGGATAGTTTTAATGTGCAATGTGCATATGATGTGGCCAAGAAGGAAAAGGGCTGGTTTTGGGGATCGAGTTCATTAGTAAGCGAGGAGGTAATGGGTAGAGTGAAGAAAGTTGAAGAATGGTAAAGTTGCAGGCAGCTTCTATAGATGAAATTTACTGGTGAAATGATCGAGGAGAGGCGAGATGGTGATTTGATTGGATTTGGAAGTTGTGTAACAAAGCGTTTTATGGAGGGGTATAGTCCGTGGGATTGGAAGGAGAGGGCAGTACTAGTAACCCTTATGTAAGGGTAACTGTGGGAATTAATGGGGAATTTACTTGAGTGTTGTAGGAAAGAATTTGCAGGTATTTTGGTGAAAAGAAGTGCGATCAAGTTACTGAAGGACTGATTGGTGAAAGAAAAAGGTGCATTTGAGAAGTGGCTTAGAGGATGTTGGATCAAATCTTTACACAATGAAAGAAATGATTGAGAAAATGAATGGAGAAGAAAGAATAAATTGTATTTAGTTTATGGATTTGCAACAGCATATGATTGGATTAATAGAAGCACTATGGCAGGTGGAATCAGAAGTATGTATGACGATAGTGAAGCGTGTGTAAGAGTAAAAGGGTGTTGAAAGTGATTGGTTAAATATTAATAGCAGAGTGAGGCAGGGATGTGTTAAATGTCTCCTTGGTTATTCATTCTGAAAACTCGCTAAGGTTATGAAAAAGAATTAAGGTAGGGTGGCAGGAGACTGTGTTAGAATGATGGAGAGTGGGGGTGCCCTACCTATTATATGCGGATGATTTGGTTTTTGTGCATTGAATCTGAAGAGAGTTCAAAGGATGGTGGTATTAAGAGTTTGGCAAGGGTATGTAAAACGGAGAGTTTGAAAGTAACGTATATAAGAGTAAGGCTATGTTGTGAGTGAGGACAAGTCCTCGGTGTGAAGTTATGTTATCTGGTGAGCAGCTGGAACAAGTGTCTGAGTTTAAATATTTAGATATATGTTGGGTGAAAAAAGGGTAACGGTTTGATGCCAAGTGGTGAGTAGGAAGTTTGTGAAATGTGCAGGAAGTGGCTGGTGTCCATTAAATTGTTGGTTGTATGTAAACGCGGACTAGTTGTTGAGTTTGTGGCAAAGGGTCTACAAGAGGGGTAATGTTGTACCTGTGTTAATGTGTAGTAGTGAGACTATTTTCTGGAATAAGAGGTACCAGTATAGATGTAAAGTATAGTACAATGTGTTCATTGGAAAATCATATAGACATGTTAGGTGTGACGAAAGGAATTGATGAAATAAGGATTGAAACGTATTAGAGAATGTGTGTGTGATGGTGATGATGAAAGGGAATAATGTGAGAATAAATGAACAGCACATTGAGATGTTTGGCTCATGTGGAGGATGGACTGATAGTCGCTTAGTTTGCGGCATGTATAGTGGTGAGAGGTTGGGAAATCGACTGACTGGGAGACCGAAGGAAAGTGGATTGGGTCAGTAAAGGAATGCCTGGAAGGAGAAAATGTGAGTTTGGGCAGAGGCGGAAGAAGGTGCATAATAGGGGTGAATGGCGAAGTTTTGTGATGGGGTATGATTGTGGCCACCTGGCCCAAGGATAAACCCCACATTGACGAGATGCCATACTGAGGGTCTGTCGCAGTCCCATGAAGCTAGAGGGTGGATTTTGCTGACTGCCACGGTTCTCGACTGAATAGGATAAAGGAGCGGTAAGGCTGGGCTTTCTTTTCAACTTTGTCATATTCTACTACTACTATTCTGTTTCCGTGCATGTCACACACCCTGACCCTTGATTCTAAAATGTGGATGATATCATATATATATCTATTATATATATATATATATATAATATATTATATATATATTATATATTACTATTATAGTATATTATATATTATATATAGTATAAGCTAGTATGAGGGTTGTTTCAAATGAATCACAGATCATGTATATATACGTTTTGGTGTAAATGCTGTATGGAAAGCATAGGTAAGTGCATCATGTGTGTACATGTCCATGGAAGCTATCAAGCGGGTACAAGTCACTGATGTGAGTCAGTCCTCATTGGGAGATCACTGTGACAAGACGTGTGTGTTGAAACTAGGGATGTACCGGAACCTCGATTTTTTAGAAGTTCGGGTTCGGCCGGAACTAACCGGAACTTTACTTTTCCAAAGTCTTCTCAAAGATTCAGTAATTGGATTGTCATTTAACTCAGTTATTTTTTTGGCATAGAATAATATAGAAAATTGATACATGTTGAACAAATATCATGATAAAATGACATCGACTCTATAGTTTTTAAAAATTATGAACATATTTTTCAAACATAGAGAATCCCATAAGTTAATACTCTAGAACAATGTTGGTTATTTTTTGAGATTTTTTTTTATTTGTTTTTTTTATTTTTAGACACAAATTGCTTTTTTAATTATTATTTTTATAAAAATTTAGTAAATATCTTAATTATTACGTAATTAATAATAAGTTTAGTCCATATAATTATTATTTAGTTTAATTTAAGTATTAAATATATATATACTGTAATAATAATAAGTACTCTAATTTATTTATTTCTTTATTAAATGACTTGAAACTACATTGATGAATTTATTATTATACAGAATGAAATATACTTATCATTAATTAGGTGATAGATATGATTAATTATTAATTATTAAAAAAAAATTTGCCTAAAAAAAAAAAAAAATAAAAAAATATAAAGTCATGATTTTTTTAAAAAAAAAAATCAGTTGATTTAAATAATTTGATTTCTTTTGTGCCAACCCTGCTCTAGAATCTAGACCTGGGGATAAATAAATTTGTAACAGGGTATTATTATTATTATTATTTTATTATTATTATTATTATCTATTATTATTATTATTTTATTATTATTATTATTATTATAATTTATTATTAATTACAACTGGTCAACAAAAAAAAGGTGAAATTTTTTCTTGATGGACTTTTGTAGCAGATATATAGTAATTCGGATGTGCTGATTTCCAATATTAAAACTACCCTCCCGGGGAAAAAAAAAAAATTTTTTTTGGGCTGTATCACATCCCGTTTTCGTGCAATCATGGATCCCTATTTTTGCATATATATTTCCTAGGAATGACAAAATTCATGTGCGCACTATGTAGGCTGTATAGACGTTACAATCCCACATATATCTACAGTAGCAGCCAGTTTACTGCGGTCGATATTCGGGAAGGATGTGGATAACTTTATTATGTCTACATGTATGGATGCCAATGACCTGGATGATGTCTATCATCCCATGCTGAATACAGTCGGATGGTGCCGTCTTGTTTACCCAGGGTGAACTAAACGATCTTGTACGAGAGTTGTAATTGCCGAAGTTGTCCTCTGACCTGTTGGCTTCGAGGTTGCATGAAAAATGGACTACCTGGACGCATGGCACAAGAGTTAACATTTTATCGTAACAGAGGAGAGGCAGAGCTGCGGAGGTTCTTTCATCAAATGGTACCTGTGTATTGCGTGAAGGTTGCAGCCTACCTACCTCGCGAATGGGACCTACCAGCATACGATGTACGTGAGTGCCGACTGTTTATTGACACACTTCCAAGAGCAGTTTAAAGTGTGTGTTGTTACACAACAGCAACAGATATGCTTCGGTTCCAGTAGGGTACTCGGTACGGATGAAAGAGGAGTATGCAAATATCAAGACAGTTTTGGAGAGGCTACAATATCAGTTACATGGATGGTTAATATGAGTCAACCTCAAAATGGTAAACATCTGTTCGTCAGCAAGCAGGTTTCGCACCAAACTATCCCTGCTTCCTGTGCTATTGGGACAGCCGGGCGACAAAGGATCACTGGACCAAAAGAGAATGGCCACTGATGGAAACCTTGACGCCAGGTGACAGGAACATCGCACGTGAACCACTTGTACAGAGAGAAATCATCCAATCTTTACTTCCACTACACATAAACTTGGTTTGATGAACAATTTGTGAAGGCCCTAGACCTAGATTGGGAATGTTCCGCCATATATGCTCAAGCGTTCCTGGTCTTATGTGCGAAGATAGAAAAAAGCTGGGATATTTGATGGCCCACAAATACGGACACTCCTCCGTGATGCTGCCATTGCTACAACAATGTGTTAAAGGCAAGAGCGTTTAATGCTTTTTCAGATGTAGTACAGAATTATCTGGGGAACAGGAAAGCCGAGGACCACTAACAATGTTCAGGAACTGCTAGACAGTTTTCATTCTCATGGATGTAGAATGAGTAATAAAGTTGAACTACTTACATTCTCACCTAAGCAAATTTCCGGTAACCTAGGCGATGTTAGCGATGAGCAGGGTGAACGCTTCCATCAAGATCTAAAATTCATGGAAGGACGTTACCAGGGCAAGTGGGTATCATATGATGGCCAACTATTGTTTTAGCTTGATGAGGGATATTCCAGGCGCTATGCACAGTAGATCGTCTACGAAGAGAAATTACTACCATCGTAGGTACTGTTTTACATAAGCTAAACACATTCCTTCTATTTAACATTCATGTTGTCCCATCTTTCTCGTTATTCATTCATATTACTCCGATATGTTGAGCAGAAAAAATCAATGACATGGATAATCTCATTGTGATTTGTTTCTCCTCTTTTTAAAATCCAATATTATATATATAACTATATATATTTTTATTTACATATATATATATATATAATAATATAGATATATATATATATATATATATATATATATATATATATATGTATATATATATTTGTTATATATATATATTATTTAATTAATGTATATATATATATATATAACTACCAATAATATTTCCTTATATACAGTTCAAATAATTTTTATATATATATATAAATACGGAATACTCCACTGTATATTATCTTTCTATTATATATATATCTCCGATAATTTTTGACAGACCCTCTTGAAAAAGGTAAAATCATAAAATTTTACAGAAATCTGTGTTACACACAATATCTCACCAATGCGAGTGATATGCAAAACCGATTACATTTTTGGAAATCAGCACTATCCATACTGTATCATAATTTATAAATCATTAAAAATTAACAGTGCATAGAATTTCATGTTTACCAAGTGTTATTAATTATTATTATTATTATTATTATTACGAAAATTATTTGACTACCACGTATTATTATGGATTATTATATATTATTATTATTATTAAAAGAAATTAACTTTAAAGTAAAACATTACTACTTAGAACTTTTAACTAACATTTCTTGTTTGCAAAATTTCAATTCGTCAACAAATTACACTGTTAAAACGATTCATAATTATTTTTTTTCTTAATGAATTTTATCTGTATATTAAAAGGTGTGAATTGAGGACCTAAAGTTACTAAATCCATGTTTGTGGGTTAAAGTGAATCTCTCTTGCATCAAACATGTTACCCGCTTCTGAAAAAAGCTTTTTGAAAAAATGCTTTTCTGAAAAAAGCTTTTTAAACTTTGAAGACCCGTAGAACTTTATATAGTATATTCCTATTTTACTTAACAAATTTATTGATCCACTTATCCAAATTTTGGCTTACAGAAAACTAAGAGCTCACAGTATGGATATGTCAAGATGCCAGATACTTCTAGAGAGACTCCACTTGTTAAATCAGACAAGTTTGTTAAGTAGAGATATGTAAGGTTGTAGCGGAAGTCAAAAAGTTCCGGTTCCGGCTGGAACTTTTCCAAGGTTCCGGAAAGTTCCGGTTCTGGCCGGAACCAAAAATTCTGGTTCCGGTACATCACTAGTTGAAACCTTGGGGATTTTGAAAATGTGTGAAAATACCTAGCAACGTGTCTGCATTAAAATTTGGTATAAGATCAGGAAAACAGGGAGTGAAACGTTTACATTATTGGAAATGACTTATGGAGATGAAGCTATGGGTCGATCACAGGTATTTGAATGGTTCAGATGGTTTAAAGCCAGATGAGTTTCTTGTGAAAGTGGTGCATGCTCGGGACGCCCGGCAACGTCACACAATGACATGGTGGCTAGGGTTCGTGCAATAATACAAGGCGATAGATGGATGACTGTTCGTGAAGTTGCAGAAGTGTGGCATTGCGAGAAGCTATTAGAAAAAAATGTCCGAGGTTATGGGTCTCAGGTGCCTGGATGCTTCATCAAGATGGCGTTCCCTAACACACTGCCAATGTTGTGCAACAGTATTTAGCAAAACATGGTACAACGCAGGTGCCACATCCTCCATACTCGCCCGATATGGCACCATGTGACTTTCCCATTTCCTCAACTCAAGCGGACTCTAAAAGGAAAAAGATTTGATGATGCCATGACCATTCAGGGGAATTCGATGAAGCAACTTCAAGCCATTCCGAAGAATGACTTCCAGAAATGTTTCCATCAATGGCAGGAACGTTGGGCAAAGTGTGTAGCTGCAGGAGGTTCTTATTTTGAAGGGGACTAAACCTCTTAACCTGTATCGCATATATTTTCCATGTAATAAATGTAATCCAGATACTTTTTGAACAATCCTCATATATATATATATATATATATATATATATATATTATAATATTTTATTGTGTATTTATATTGTGTATGTATATATATATATATATATATATATATATATGACCTAAATATATATATATTATAATAATATATATATATATATATCTTTTTAAATATATATATATTTATATATATAATATTATATACTATATATTATATTTGATTGTTGTTTTAATCTTGTGGAGTGTGGACGTGCTTGAAAGTGCTCTTGATTGAAAGTTAATAATTATCTTATTTGGCATTATTGTTATTATTGTTATTGTGTTCTGTGTTTACTGAAGTGTGTGTGTGTTTTTTCAAATCTTGTTTTGTTTTAATTGAGAGTTCTATTAAATTGTACCAAAGTGATATTAATCATTTTTTCGCTTCTTCGAGGTTTAAGTTTTGGAATTTTAAAAGATAATTTTAGTTTTAATTTTTTTTCATTTTTTTTTTTTCTCTTTTGTAGGTTTTTATGACTCTGAAATGAGTTAAGACTGTTAGGTTTAAGTTTTAGTTTTTTCAGTGTTTAGTAGTTATATATTTTTTTTATGTTAATTAATTTTCTTAGAAATTTTTTAACTAGGATTTAGTTTTTCATTTTTTTTTTCTTTGTTTGTACTTTTAAAAAATTTTAGCAAGTGTAGTAAGTTGTTTAGGTTTAAGTTTTGGTTTTTCTGTATATGTAGTATAATTTTTTATTTAATTGATTTTAGTGCTTAAATTTTTAAGTTAGGATTTAGTTTGTTTTAATTCTTATCCAATTTTTTCTTTGGTTTTTGTCTATTGTTTTTAATTGTGGGTGTGTAGAGTGTGTGTGTGTGTGGTGGTGTGAGATGAACATATTTGCTAGGCGTGGGCTTCCGGTTACTGTTACCTCAGCAACGCGAAGGTCCAGTGTTCGAATCCCGCTGATGAAGAGTTAAAATCTTCTGTGACTCATTCATTAAATGGGGCCAGGCCTTTGAGTACTTCAGTCATTATGGATGAAGAAAACCGGGTTGCCTTTAAAAAACTACGCTTTAAAGCGTTCTTTTTTGGGGACGTGGATGGCCTAGTGGTTAGAGCATGCGGTTACTGTTACCTCAGCAACGCGGAGGTCAGTGTTCGAATCCCGCTGATGAAGAGTAAAATCTTCTGTGACCTTATTCTTGAAGCGTTTTTTTTGGGGACGTGGAAGTGGCCGTAGTGTTGAGCTATCCAGTTACTGTTTACCTCAGCAAACGCGAGGAGGTCGGTGTTCGAATCCCGCTGATGAAGAGTAAATCTTCTGTGACTCAGACTTTTGAGTATCAGCAATTATGGGATGAAAAAACCGGGCACTTTAAAAAGTTGAAAGCGTTCTTTTTTTTGGGTTTTGATCGTGGATGGCCTAGTGGTTAAGGCATCCGGGTTACTTTTACCTCAGCAACGCGGAGGTCCAGTGTTTGAATCCCGCTGATTGAAGAGTAAAATCTTTCTCTGTGACTCATTCTTTTAAATGAATGAGTTCAGCAGAAGATTTATGCTTCATCACGGGATTCCGACAATGGACTCCCGCGTGCTGTTAACGCACGTACACACTGGACGCTCTAACCACTAGACCATCCAGAAAGATGGTTAGAGCATCCGGTTACTGTTACCTCAGCAACGCGGAGGTCAGTGTTCGAATCCCGCTGATGAAGAGTAAAAATCTTCTGCTGACTCATTCAATTATGGGGCCCAGGCGCCTTTGGAGTACTTTTTTTTTCAGCAAATTATGGATGAGAATAACCGGGAGCTTTAAGAACTACGCTGAAGCGTTCTTTTTAGGGGACGTGGATGGCTTAAGTGGATAAAGGCTCCGGCTACTGTTACCTCGCAACGGGAGGTCCGTGTTCGAATCCGCTGATGAAGAGTAAAATCTTCTGTGACTCATCATTATGGGGCCAGGCCCTTTGAGACTCAGCAATTTAATGGGATGAGAAAAACCCGGCGTGCTTTTAAAAACTTAAGTTTGAATGGTTCTTTTTTGGGGACGTGGATAGCTCTTAGTGGATAAAGCGCCGGTTACTGTTAACCTCAGCAACGCGGAGTTCCATGTTCGAACCTCCCGCTGATTGAAGAGTAATAATTTCTGTGACTTCATTCATTTAAAGGCCTGAAATGAATATCACAGAAGATTTTACTCTTCAGCAGCGGATTCGAACACTGGAGCTCCGCGTTGCTGAGTTGAACAGTAATCCGGTGCTTTACCAAGCTTTGAGTACTCAGCATTTATGGGATGAGAAAACCGGGTGGCCTTAAAAACTACGCTGAAAGCGTTTCTTTTTGGGGACGTAAATGTGCCTACGTTGTTAGAGCACCGTTACTGTTAAACCTCAGCAAACGGCGGAGGTCCCAGTGTTCGAGATCCCGCTGATCGAAGAGTAAAAATCTTCTGTGACTCATTCATTTAAGAGTCACAGAAGATTTTACTCTCTCAGCGGGATTCGAACGTTGGACTCCGCGTTGCTGAGTTAACAACAACCGGATGCTCTAACCACTAGGCCATCCACGTCCCCCAAAATAAGAACGCTTTCAACACGTAGTTTTTAAAAGCACCCGGGTTTTTTTCTCATCCCAATAAATGCTGAGTACTGCAAGGCCTGCCCATTAAATGAATGAGTCACGAAGATTTTAACTGCTAGTCAGCGGGATTCGAACACTGGATCTCCGCGTTGCTGAGGTAACAGTAACCGCGGATGCTCTAACAAACCTAGGCCATCCACGTCCTCCAAAAAAGAACGCCTTCAGCGTAGTTTTTTGTAAGCACCCGGTTTTCTCATCCCATAGATGCTGAGTACTCAACTCATGTGACTCATTCATTTAAATGGATGAGTCACAGAAGATTGCCTCTAACATTGCCTCTGTGGAATATCATCTATCTAGCTCTAACCCTAACCTTTTGCTGCTGACAGTAGCAGAATGGCTAAGAATTCACCCTCTAACGCGTTAGTATATCTAACTATAACTATTTCATAATTTCCGTCTGAAGGGTGGAGTGTGGGCCTATGTAAACATTATACTCCTGTAACACTTCTCGTGAATCTCGAATCTCCTAACTTCGATGCCTCTGTGGCTCAAAATCTATCTTCCTTCTATAACAATAATCTTGTGTTTTTGCTACTGTTCTCCTAACAGAACAGATTTTTCACTCTTCTTGAATATCTTACAAACCTCTCACGAAGACTGTTATATCTCTGCATCCAATCTGAGGTCCCTCTATTTAGGGGATTTCAATGTACACAACACTGAAGTGTTGGGTCCTCTCATAATGATTTAGGTTGGGGAGGCGAATCATTCAGCATTCTCAAACCTGGTAATCTACACACATATTCCTGATATCATTCTGGATCGTCCCCAACCCAATTCTTGAACCACACTAGTCTTCTCTCTATAAATACACCACCCTTCGCTCCTATTGGTAATCTGGCCACCTCCTTATATCTTTAACTTTAATACTTTCTCCCCAACAGCTTCATCCTGCCCTGTGCATTTTTTCTGGCACTTTGATCGGGGTGATTGGGGGGCCTTTGCGTCGCTTCTACGCTAACTATAATTGGAATGACTGCTTTGACTCTGATGAAGCTTTCCGGCAATCTGCATTAAGGTGGGAGCTGGTAATTGTTGACTGGTATGAAGCAGGTTCATCTTCTCTCGACTAAATCTTTCTCTCCTCATAATCCATGGTTCATCGTGCTTGTTCTCTGGCATTCAGGCTAGAGACAGGCGTAGATCGGGGGTGAAAAATTCTCATTCTCCTATCATCTCGCTAATTTTCATTCAGCTAGAAATTCGTTGCAGGGATACTCTTTTCTTCGACAAGCAAAGCGTGCTTTCATCAAACGAAAGGTCGCTAACCTCCTGGGCTTTCATCAAACGAAATCTTTCTGGCCTCTTGCAAAAACATCTCTAATAACTTCTGTAAATCTGCCTTCTCCTCTATCGATCTGATGGCTTCTGTTGCTAACTTTCCAAGACCTGAAAAAATGCAATCTATTTGGCTTCTTGGT
This sequence comes from Trachelipus rathkii, assembly GCA_015478945.1. Classification (NCBI taxonomy): domain Eukaryota; kingdom Metazoa; phylum Arthropoda; class Malacostraca; order Isopoda; family Trachelipodidae; genus Trachelipus; species Trachelipus rathkii. Next base: position 12,120 of record JABUQX010040128.1, on the reverse strand, counting down.
TTTCTTTAGTTCAACCGTTGTCGATTTTGGCAATCTAACTCCTACATTTTCCCTTCTAAAATATCCCATACCTTTATGCCTGTGATTATATGGGCTTTCGGTGCATGGGCTCCTGAGATTCTATGAACGTTAGGAAGGCGGGGGGCCCTGGATGGCATCCCTCCCCGAGTTTTTAGGAGTGTGCTTCCGATCTGGCCCCTCCCCTCGTTTCTAATCTATATTCTCTATGTCTCAAGACTAACACTTTCCCTCAGTGTTGAAGCACGTATTAGTTTAGCCTTTCCCGAAGAAAGGAAGTTGGCCTGATCCTTATAGCTATCTAACTATAGCTCTAGCCTGTATTCGTCTAAGAACTTTTTTAGACTTCTTAATTAACTCTCACTTCTTAAGACCATCTGGATCTCATTCTCTTCTTTGCCGATTCGCGCAGTATGGTTTTCGGCGTTGAGGTCTACTGGTGATATACTTTCCTATTTAACCCATTTATGGTTCGACGACGTCAGAACTAGCGGGGAAGACTTGCCTGGTGGCTTGACATATCCAAAGGCAAATGGCATGCATCATTGGCATGGCGTCACTGCCTTCTCCAAGCTCCTCCTTTGGGTTTCCTCCTCTCTTTGCTTATTATGTCTAGCTTTCTTCAGTCGCTCAGAAACATCGGCTCTGGTTGAATAGGGTGGCTTCTCTTTTTCCCTCCAATAGTAGTGATTACTCATAATTCTTTGCTTATCTCCTACTTTTTAATCGTACTTTTCTTAATGATTCTTCTCACCTGCACATCTAACTCTATACACTCATAATGCTGATGACTCAACCCTTCATTCTTCATCATTTCAATTTTCTGCTCCTCTTTTTACTTCTAGAATTGCCTCTCATGTTAAGAATTTCCGATTCATTCTCGCTGATCTGGAATAGAATTTTCGATTGGGGTTGTCTCAAAGCTTGTGAAATTCAATTTCTTTAAAAAACTCAACTTCGTACAAATCTCCCTCTCTAAAACACCTTCTAATTATATCTCTTTCGTACGGTTCTCTCGTCTCACCTGTTGACAATATAACATCTTTGGCCTTAACATAAAAAAAATGTCTGGGAACCTCACATCACAAGGTTGCTAGGGCGGCCTCAAGAAACTGGGAGTTCTGTTTAGAACTGCGAGATTTTTTTTTTCTCTTCTTCAGTTATCCAGCTATACAAGGGCTCATCCGCCCTTGTATGGAGTACTGTTCTCGTATATCTGGGGGTGCTCTGGTTTCACGCGGCTTTTGGGCAGGGTCGAGTCAAAAGCCCAAAGGCTTATAAACTGTTCCGTTCTTTCCAGTTCACTTGACCTCTATCTTTGCGGCGCGTTGTGCTTCTTATCTCTTTTCTATAGGTGATCATTGAAAATCCCAGACTCGTTCGAACTTAACCACTCGCGTACCAACAACACCTTACGACGCCCTCGTAAGGGGAAGGCGTGCTGTGTCTGCGCACGAGTTTTGTGTTGATAATAGGTAAACTCCAGGCTAGTTCGTTGCGGTGCCTCCTTCTTTCCTGCCACATCTGTTCTGTGGAATTCTCTTCCATCTCCTGTGTTTCCTGCTGAATTTAATCTCCCTCACTTTAAAGCCTGCGTCTGTGCTCATCTGCGTATCTTACGCTAGTGGATGAAATTTTAGCGTGCAACACTCCCTCCCTGAATAGGGCTCTGCCCGTGAGTGGTGGTGACAACTGTAAAAAAAAAATAAATAAAAATAAAAATATATTATGAAAAAATCCTAATATTCTTTTACTAAAATTTGTGAAATTTAACTTCAGAAACATTAAAATGAAATAAGAGAGAAATGGAAATATCAATGCACAAAATTTTCATTGGCTTTTCTTATAGATTATATTATTAATGCCCATTCATTTTTGGCACCAGTAATTTTTTTGTGCGTCACTAATCCACAGGAGGTCAAATTTTGACTTAAATATTTTGTTTAAAATTTTATTTTTCGACTTACAATGTGGAAACTTGTATATTTAAAATCCTTGTTTTTCTGATTTAAAACATATAATGTTTTATTTGTGACTTTTCCGACTTTTCTTATTAAAAGTTATGGAGTGCCAAAAACAGAGGGTCAGTATCTTGACTTCAAAGTGCTGAGGTCCACAACTTTTAAACTACTGGTAAAAATATTGACCTTATAATTTTTCTGAAAGGATTCTCCTCCCAGATTCACCCTATTTTGAGAAAATTGCTGAGTGGAGGGGTGGTGTTCACCTTGTTTAGTTTTCCTAAAAAATGTTTTTTTTTACAAATAGAGATTTTATGGAAAATTATACTTAGTTTAATTCCAGAGATGTCCATTAATTTAACAACTTAAATTTCTAGTATTTAACATGGAAACAAGAACAATTCCATGATATTAAGTTTAACATATAAAGGTCAAAGTGAGTTGTAATAAACTTTAAAAGCTTTTACAAGATTAGTAAAAAAGGATTTCTTCCTGAGATTTTGTTTCAATTAATAAACAAAGTGAAATATTTATAAATTGATTTTTAAAATTCTTGATATTAGATTTCAGTCTAAATTATTTAGCTATATTATAAATCGTAAGAAAATATTTTTTTCCGTTTTCTGTTTATAGCGTGTTATTAATTGGTTAATAATATATTTATTAATATAAATAAAATGGATATCATTCTGAATTGAAAAAGACAAATAGAAGAATTAAAATCGGGATATAACTCTCACCAACAAGATTCTCAGGGTATGACGACTATATAATATATATATATATATATATATATATATATTATATTATATATATATTATATATATTATATATGTCTCCAAAAAAATATATATATAGTATATATATATATAATACTGGTATGATTAAAATAATCTAGACTTAACTACTGTCTTGAAGATAAATTGATTGTTCCTACTTTTTAGTTATAAAATGATGTGAAGCATCTCTATTGCTTATCTCTAATTGTTGAGTATTTTCCATTAGGTTCTCTTTAACAGAGTCAATTTCTATCTTTTAATAAACAAATTCTCTCAATTCTTAAACATGATGAATTGCCACACACACACACACACACATACATGAGTGGCCAGATATACAAACCTATCTGATATCAAAAATGTTTGCAATTAATACATTTTCTCATTATTCATATAATATTCCTTACGTTAAGTAACTTAAATGATATATTAAATTTAATTAACAATGAGTTAATGAACTAAAAAATTTTATCTTTACAATAAAAATGAAAGACAGAACAGTGGTAATGGGGAAGTAAGAAGTTATAGATTGATAGAATTAGTACAGTACTTTGCAGAGTTATTTAGAGATAATTAACCACAGATTTTGAATATCCAAATCCACTCCAAGGAGTAGAACCCACAAAGAATACTATAATGATAATAAAACCATAAAATCAGTTGGTAAGGATGGTATTACAGAAAATAAGTTGAGTACAGTGGGAAAATTTGATGTCAAGAAGATAGCGGCTTTTGGAATGTTGGAAAGTAACTTTTTGAACAAATGGGTAAATCAATATTCATACCAATAGTGCAAGAAATATTTGACAAAAATTTTATGTGTGTTAGCATTGAGAGTCAAGTAGCAAAGAACCTGCTACAGGTAGTGATTTCAAGGAGGAGGATTGAAATTAGATATTGAATTTCTGAATTAAAATTTAATATTTAAATATTGATTGATGTGAAATACAAATATTAGAGTTAAAAAAACATTGGAAGGATTCAAATTTTAAAATAAAATCAAAGTATTTAAAGACTTTTATGAACTGAGAAAAAACTAATAAAATAGAGTGGAAAATCCTTCGTCTTATCTGCACAAAAATCTTGTTATTCTAATTTAAAGCTGAGAAATAATAATACTTGAAATAAGGAGAAGAGGAATTTGCAAATCAAAATATTATTTCATTTAGTCTTGGAATTTTGAAATTTTTCTTATCTATATTTTGAAATTATCTGGGGGGGGGGGGGAAATTGTTGTGTGATTTATTAAATTACAAGTGCCCATTTTTTATTTATTTATTGCAAATTAGGTTTGTATGGTTGTGAGAAAAATTATTTACTCTCTTCCCCCAGACCTTTTGAAGCTAAAAGGTGTTTTAAAGAGGGAGAGTTTTAGAAATTTTGTTTTTATATATTTAATTATTATTATTATTATTTTAGTATTTTTATTATTATTTATTATTATTTATTATTAATTGGTGTAAAAAATGAAAAACTTTAATTTTTTATGAAAATGAATAAATTTAAATAAAATTATTCAACTGAAGTTTCCACAAATGAATCCAAAGCGAACTTGGTTTTAATCACAAATAAAAATCATTATTTCGGTATACTAAATATATGAATAAATTATTGCCAAGTTTTTTTTATATTTTTTTAATTTATAATATTTGGTGGTTCATTAATACATTTTCCTGTGTATTCATCTTAATTTTTTTTTTTTTTTTTTTTTTTTTTTTTTTTTTTATTATTTTTTTTTTTTATCAGTCTACTTTTAATCCTCAAACAAGATTACTTCCTTTCATGGAACTTGGTCAAGTTTTGTTAAGAATTTTGGTTGTATTTTATCTTAGTAAGCTTATGTGAAATCCTTTGATTTTATTTCAGAATATTCCTCACAATGAAACAGACTTCGCTTTACCAGAAAGCGTTAAAAATGAAGAATTAGATCAAAATTCGATCTTTAAATCAAAATGGAAAGAACCAAATATTAAATTTGAGATAGAAGATCCGGTCAACAATAAGATCATAAAACCCGATAATTCAGTGATGACCGGGAAAAGGTCGAGTACTCAACATGTAAAGGTGTGGTATTTTATTTTTGTTATACAATAAATTCAAATTTGGATTGGGAATTATTATTATTATTATTATTATTATTATTATTATTATTATTATTATTATTATTATTATTATTATTATTATTTTTCCGATCCAATGTGACTTTTGCTTTTACAATAAACTTCAGTATACTATCTAGGATATTAAATCACATATATTTTTACTCATTTTCCATTAAGTCTAGGAGCCACTCCCATTATTGCCACTTTCTGGTGTGTAGTGACTGCTCCTGTGCATATACCCACATAAAAAAAGTTATTATTTTATACAATTTCTTTTATAGAAATTTATGAGTTTGAGAAATGTGTCTTCATTGTTGAATAAAATACAAGAAAAAGATTTAAAGGAAGTTCATTTCGAATCAGATGAAGAAGAATTCTTTGCTGAACTTTTGATGTCAGAATTTCCTTTGGTGCTTGCCAAGAAATTGAGTGATAAAGAATTAAAGGTATTTATTGAATTATCCAAAGTATATTTAAATTTTATATATTTTGATTTAACTTTTTAGTTTTCATAATGGCTTTGATATTATATCATCATCTTTGTGTTAATATTTGTGTAAAAATCTTTGGAGTTTCATTAACAAATGGAATCAGTTCTCTTGAAATCATATTTGAAATTTAGTAATCAGTCAGTTTGAAATCTCTAATGAGGAAATAACTTAAAGTAAATTTGTATTTTTTTTTGTGTGTGTGTGTGTACCAATTAAACATTGGCAATGCTGATTCATGACCCAATTCCTTCTTTGTTTATAGCTCGATCTTTTGTCATGATATTAAAAAGAAGGACATTACTTAAAGTTAGTTATTACTCGTCATCTCCAAACTACGTTGTTTCGTACAACTTATTTTTCTTTCAGGAATTGTGCAAATTTATTCTCAGCCGTATTGATAACTCGATAATTCAAACCCTTTTTTTTTTTTGGTTAATCGTCTTCCTGCACATTCTGGCATTGTTCTAAAAACAACAATTCTAACTTTTTCTCTTTCCTCCAGCTGGTATCTCTGATAGTCTTACTTTCCGTTAAGTTGACCTCTTTGCTCAAACTGTTTCTTCTAATTCCACTTTAAATGATTCCGATGCTGTTGTTCCATTTTCTTCACCTCCCTCCATTATAGTCTAAAATTGCAAGTTCTTCTAAGGATGTAATTACTGTTCTTTTTCAGCTTGATTCTAAGAAGGCTTACTTTCCTTACGATATTCCTCCAATAGTTTTGAAACCTTGTGCTTGTGCACTTGCTTCGTGATTTAGTAAATTGTTTTTCCCCTACGTATCATTTATCTTTCTTTCCTCTTAAATAACAGAGTTCATTTAACCCATGCAGAAAAAGGACACTGGAGTTCAAAACAATATTCCAAACCAATCTAGATATATTTTCACGATAATTATATATATAGGTAAATATATATATATAAATAATATAAAAATATATATATATATATATATATATATATATATATATAATATATATATATATATATATATATATATATATATATCTTAGGAGCTGTTAGGTGTGAGAAGAATTGATAAAATGAGAAATGACCGTATTAGAGAGTTGTCGGTGGTGTGAAGAAAAGGGTAAAAATGAGAGAATAAATGAAGTACGCTTCGAGAAGTTGAATCATGTGGAAAGGATGGAATGATAGTCCGGTTGGTTAACGGTTGTATAGTGGTTAGTGTGTTGGGAATCAACTGACTGGGATACTGAAGAAAAAGTGGATTAAGTCAGTAAAGGAATGCCTGGAGGAGAGAAATGTGAGTCTCTTCTCTCTCTCTCTCGGATCTGTCTGCTCTCTCTCTGGTCTCTCTGTCCTTCTCTCATCCTCTCTCATCTCTCTCTCTCTCTCTCTCTCTCTCTCTCGTCTCTCTTCTCTCTCTCTCTCTCCTCTCTCTTCTCTCTCCCTCTCTCTCTCTCTACTCTCTCTCTCTCTTCTCTCCTCTCTCTCTCTCTCCTCTCTCTTCTCTCTCTCTCTCTCTCTCCTCTCTTCCTCTCTCTCCTCTCTCTCTCTCGAGTCATCTCTATACTCTCTCTCTCTTCTTCTCTCTCCTCTCTTTCTCTCCTCCCTCTCTCTCCTCTCCTCTCTCTCCTATCCTCCTCTCTCTCTCTCTTCTCTCCTCTCTCTCTCTCCTCCTCTCTTCTCTCTCTCTCTTCTCCTCTCTTCCTCTCTTCTCTCTCTCTCTCTCCTCCTCTCTCTCTCCTCGTATCTCTCTCTCTCTCTCTCCTTCCTCCTCTCTCTCTCCTCTCTCTCTCTCGTCTCTCTCTCTCTCTCTCTCTCTCTCTCTCTCTCTCTCTCTCTCTCTCTCTCTTCTCTCTCTCTCTCTCTCTCTCTCTCTCTTCTCTCTCTCTCTCTCTCTCTCTCGAATTCCCGAAAATCTTTCTTGGTCGGAGCAAAATTTAGCTTATACTTTTGGTCGGAGCCAAGGATGTTAGACGTACGAGAATTTAGCCTTCGGTACGAGGCAACTCTTAATCTCGTACGCAAATGTACAAGAATTTTTCTTACGTCAGTCTTCCATTTATTTTTATTTTACTTGAACAAAATAAACTTCACTCCAGGATTTACTAACGAGAACTCCAGTATTGCAAATCCCGATTGAGCCGGTCTACGAACCAAGTCCAATGCCCTCTATTTCCAACGAGTTCCCTGAGTCAGAAGATTCTGATGATGATGACTTCGTGGGCTTTAGTGGAACAGCAGAAGCGGACTCTATATCACAACACTTATTAAATAAAATACGAGAGAATTTGCTCCTGGCTTCACAAATTTCAGGAGTTTCTACAGATTCTTTGGTAGGTGATTCTATAAATTTTACTAACAAAAGTATCTCTTCTAGAAGTCCTATAAAAACTAATAATCTTAATTGTGGTTCTTCTAAAAGTAGCCCATTTTCCTTATCTTCTTATCACTTAGTCTCTTTACTTCTCCTGAACAACTCTCTTTTACTAATCAACCTTCTTTCCCTAACTCACCAATTTTGGCTACAGTCTCATCTCCTCTATTTTCTTTGCCTAGTCTTGTAGAACCTTCCTATGTCTCGTACACTCCCTAACAGATTTAAATACATTCCTGATCTCCAGGACTTCACTCACTTAACAAGATTTCGATGAAAATGTCTCAACGCCCATTAGTCAAGGGGAGATCCCTAAACTACGACTCACACCCAGACTTTCTGATTTAGATTCAGAAACACCACCAGATTTTGCTTGGTTTGAAACAGCAAATCTCAGTCAATTCACAGCTAACTCCAACCACTCTTAAAAGACCAAAACGGCATAATGGGCCACAGAACTCACTCAAGAAATGGGAATAGCCTCCAGAACCAGACAACAAACTACCAGGCCTTTACCAAATATTCCCTGGATACAGAGTAAAATCCTCGAAAGACTTCCCTACTTAAAGGAATAAAAGATGAATTGGCAATTCAACCTAACTATTAAAGTGAAAATATATATATATATATATTACTACACATAGGATAAACTATAGTGACCACTAATAAACAATATAATCAATAAATATACATAGGAGGTGATAAGGGTGGGAATAATAATAGGTATATATCATTGTATATAAATAAATCCATTAGTAGTGGTGATTGTGTGTAAGTATGCGAACCGTTATATACTAAACTATCTATTAATGTGGATGTAGTAACTAGGTGATGCACGTAACGAAATAACCCTACGGGTACCGCTAATTATAATGATACAAAAACCATAAAATATATTGCTCATACACGTTCTCTTTTCTATATAACTGCTTCGTGCTGATAACGATAACCGTACAAGTGTGACACTATAACCAGAATATCAATACTCAATATGTGTCGTACTATTCCTTCCCCCCCAAGTTCGTTCATGAATATAATAGACATGAATCTGAATTTGATAGATAATTAGATTGTACCATTCTGAGATGTTATTTTACTATTTTTCCTACGCGCGATAAGTTATAGATAAAGAATGCACAAGCATACGCATGAGTACCTCTATATTATCGAGTGACGTGTAATTTGTCAATTTGTGAGTGGTAGTTTCGGTATCGGCAAAGATCCTCATATCTATCCTAATATAAAGAACACAATAATAGCATAATGTCATTGTGACTACTGGTAATGTATATATATATATATTAATAATACTGGATCTTCTGTATATACCTAGTGAGGAGATGTAAATAATGCCTTTACTATATAATAATAACTACTACTATATAGCTAGATCATATAAATAATAAAAGATAAATATATAGATAACTGGTGTGTATACTATATATACTAGTATACCAGGGATGGGGAGTCGGAGTTCGGTTGTGTAAAAGCAAGCGAGTCGAGTTTTTCAGGGTAAGGAGTACGGAAGTACGTGTGATGGTCGGATTTCCACAAAAAAGTTGGGAGTCGCAGTCGGAGTCGATAAAAAGAAACGACTCCTTGTCGACTCCAAAACAATTTCGCTATAAAACTTTTTTAATTGTAGATATAACGCGCAAAATCTTTTGTTATAATCTTTTCGAACATTTTTTTTATTTATGAATACTTATTATCTACTTAAGATACTTCAGCTCATTGTTTAAAATATCAGATGAAAAATTAGGAGTTAATATTAATTATATAGCAACTTATTGCTGCTAACTCTTCTATTATCTACTTAGTATATACTTCAGCTCATTGTTAACAATATCTAGAGTCACAACCAATTATTAAGATAGTTGCAATAAGCTAAAAGAATCGGATAGATATACATATACATTTATGTACAACAACTGTGCTGGCACTCACGTTTCGTGGTTGTGTCAGCATTTCAAATATTTCCGTACCCAATGCCGTGAAATTCTAATATATATTTAATTATTAATTTGTAGACACGCGAAAAAATATCTATCTACCCACAACCAGTAAGTGGTGGTAAGATAATTTAATAAATAATTAATCATGTTGTATATATATATAAATAATTAATCAGTTTGATAAACAAATAATTATTTTTCTTACGTTTGGCAGGGGTTTGTAGTTTCTGAGCAAATGACCTTGAATCCATTTTGATTCAGCAAGTGTTACCAGCGTTTATATTATATTATATATATATAATATATATATATATATATATATATATATTATATATATGAATAATATATATATATATATATATATATCATATATATATAATATATAGTATACTATAATATATTATATATTTAGGGATGTACCGATAGTATAGGTATATCGGTATCGGCAGTATCGTCCATTTTTGGGGGTATCGGTATCGGTTAATATGGCCGATACTTGGCCGATACTTCTTACTTTTTGGTGCTGAGGAATTATGAGAGACTTTGCGAAATTATGAAGGCAATTATTAATCAAGAGGAAATAGATTATTATTAATCAAGAGAACATTATTATTTTATTTATTGATTATATATATTCATTATTATTAATTACTTATTATTATTATATCTATTCATTACCCTAAACTTTTTCTCTTGTCTGAGACCCAGATGGCTAAGCATTCATCTCTAAACTCGTTTTAATATATCCAACTATCAGCTTATTTCATAAGATTCCCTCTAAAGAGTCGGAGAAATGTGCCTATGTAAACATCTTAATACTCCTGTAACACGTCTCGAAAGTCTCGAATCTCTAACACTTCGGATGTTTTGTGGCTTAAAGATCTTTCTTCCTTCTTACTACAATTCAATCTTGTGCTTTCTGTTACTGTTTTCTAACAGAACAGATTTTCAACCTTTTTTGAAATATCTTACTACTTCCGGCGAGACTGTTACATCTTCTCATCCCTCTATTATATAGCGGGATTTCACTGTACATAACACTCAATAGGTAGGGCTGGGATCTAGGTGGGGAGGGGACTGAATCATTCAGCATTCTCTAAGATCTGGAGCAACTAATTAAGAACCTACTCACATTCCGGATTCGTCCAAACACATTCTTGAACACACCTGACCTATTTGGTTTCACCACTTAGTCTTTCTCACCTATAAATACACCCCTTCCGCTCCTATTCGTAAATCTGACCACAACCTATATCTCTTTCATTTTATTAATACTTTCTCTCCAACATCTCCATCCTGTCCTATGCGTTTTTCATGGCACTTTGATCGGGCCGTTGTGGGTCTTTCGTCTCTTTTTATGACTAACTATAATTGGGGTTACGTGCTTTGTCTCGAAGTTTTGTTCTGTTTTCTGCCGATAGGTGGGAGCTGTAATCGTTGATGGGATAAGCAAGTTCATTCCTTCTTGAAGTTGTAATTCTTTCTATCCTCAAAATCATAGTTCGATCGTGATTGTTCTCTGGCCATTCAGGGCTAGAGACAGTGCCTGTCTCGGGAGTGGAAAAATCTCATTCTCATATCCCTCTCGCTAATTTTCATTCAGCTAGAAATCATTGCAGGGATACTCTTCTGAAGAGCAAAGCAAACTTTCATTAAACGAAAGTGCCATGACCTCCTTGGTTCTCCTACTTGACAAATCTTTCTGGCCTTCTTCGTCAAAAAACATCTCTGACAACTTCTGTAAATCTGCCTTTCCTCCTCTTATTCGCTCTGATGGTTCTGTGCTATACTCCAACTGCAAAAGGCCAATCGATTTTGCCTCCCTATTTTTTCCTACTCGACCCTGGACGATTCTGGCATTCGTCTTTCCTCCTCCTCCTTCTCCTCTCAGGTGCTCAATGTCTCTGCCTGCGATGGGCTTTTTTCCTTTAAAATCTATGAACGTAAGGAACCGGGTGGCCAGATGGCATTTCTCCCCGAGCTGAGGGAGTGTGCTTCGTGCTGAGACGCCCTCGTCAAATTATCTCTCACTTGTCTTCAATCTAGCACTTTCCCTCAGTGTTGGAAGCACGCTTAAACTATCGCCCTAAAGCTCTCACTTGTATTCTATCTAAGATCTTTGAAAACCCTTCTCAACTCTCACTTCTTAGATCATCTGTGAATATTCCCCTTCTTTGCATCGCCAGTCACGGCTTTCGGCGCTCGCAGGTCTACTGGCGATAAACTTTCCTTTTTAACCGGATTTATGTTTTTCCGCCATTAGGAACTACGGAGACTTGCGGGGTGTCGCTTGACATATTCAAAGCATTTGACCGTGTATAGCACGCGTCACTGCTCTCCAAGCTTCCTTCTTTTGGGTTTCCTTCCTTCTCTTTGCTCTTAATTAAGTCTAGCTTTCTTTCAAATCGCTTCAATATCAGCTGTTGTGATGGGGCGACTTCTTTTTTTCTGTCAATAGTGTTGTTCCTTTG